>PVKV010008424.1:0-43274 GCA_004027835.1 Alouatta palliata | reverse complement strand
TGTGAGCCACCGCGCCCGGCTCCCCTTTTCAACAATGATCCTCCCTAGAGAGGTCCTCTTTGGGCATCTCTGATCAGCCTCCTCCCTTTTACCTTTAAAGCTTTTACTCCAGCACTCCCTCCCTGCCACCTTGTCAGTGAGACCCGCCCAACCGCCTGCTCAAGAACTGGGCTCCACTAGGGCAACCCTCCCTGCACACCCAACCCCCAGCATCATTTTCTTTCACATAGAACTTGCTGCCATTGAACATACTGTACATTTTTTTCTACTAGGTTGAATTTCATTCATCCATCCCCAGTCCCTCAGGCAGTGGCTGAAACAATAGATTATTTTAGTTAACAAACACCAGGCTGAAGAATAAATGCTCTTGTACAGCCCCCATCCCATTCATTAAAACATCCCATCAAAATCTATATTCTAGGCCAGGTGCGGTGGCTCACGCCTGTAATCCCAGCTCTTTGGGAGGCTGAGGTGGGTAGATCACAAAGTCAAGAGATCAAGACCATCCTGGCCAACATGGTGAAAACCGTCTCTATTAAAAATACAAAAATTAGCTGGGTGTGGTGGCGCACACCTGTAGTCCCAGCTACTTGGGAGGCTGAGTCAGGAGGATCGCTTGAACCGAGGAAGCAGAGGTTGCAGAGAGCAGAGATCATGCCACTGTATTTCAGCCTGGCAACAGAGTGAGACTCCATCTCAAAACAAACAAACAAAATCCATATTCTATAATAAACAGCGCTATTATCAAGAGAGGCAGAATGAAAGTTGGGAGCATCACTAATTAGACTGTAGGATTCTAGGACCCCTGGGAGATTGCGAGTTGTAGAGTTGTATCTGGACAGTGATATTCTGAGACAAGTAGGTCTCATACCAAGTAGCGTAGAGGTCGCAAGTCTAAGTCCCTCACACAACAAGCACAATCCAAGAAGAAATTCTTCCTGCACATGGAATGAAGCGCTGTTCGCCATCAGAGCAGACCTTAGTTCACGGACTAAGAATTCAGAGAAGCTTCCCGGCAAGAAGAGAGGAGAGCAGTCACAGCAAAGACTCCCGCTCCTTTCTTTAGGGATTCACTGCGGCTTTTCTGACTGTGTTTCCGAGCTCTCTCGAATAGACCAGGATTGCGCCAATGTAACACGAGTCTGTTTATTCTCTCACCCAAGCAGCCAACACCAAAGCATGGAGGACCCAGAAACACAGAGAAGCCCCATCTAATACAGATCTGTCCCATGGCAGAACCACTCAGCCTTCTGTTTGTAAACAGGCTAAATGGGCAATGAGTTTACAACTTGTTTATTGAATAAACAACCATAAAAGCAAAAAAACACCAGGGGCCTGATATCCTCTTTACATTGATACAAACTGCCGTCTTTCTATTTCTGCTTCTGTTCCTATTCTTTGCTTATTATCCTTTCTAGAGTTGGAATAAACCCCAGAGGACACCTTGGTTTTAACTAAAATTCACTCTCCACTTCCATAACACTTAGGCTGAAGAGAGAAAATAATAGGAAGAGATACTCACATTTCCCACATCTACTCCAGGAGTTACAAGACAAGACACACATATTCATCACAGGGATAAAAATGTCTTTGCAATAATTAGCAACCATAGCATCGCCTTTGAGGGTACCTTCTGGACTAAATATTCTAAAATGGTAGAGCTTCTTGTTTTTATCCCAGACAAATCGGAAAACAGGTATTACTGAGCCTGCTGTTCTGAGGCGCAACAGGGACCCCAACTATGCAATAGAAACAGACTGACTGGATCCCCAAAACTGGACTGATATGTGGAGAGTGACTTGGAATCTCCTCCAAAAGTGGAATTTCCTAACCACAGGTGCCATAGAAACCATTTTTCATAGGACAGTTACTTAGAGTGTGTCTTCACTTCTCTTACTCATGCTCAGCAGTGCTTTCTGTCTTCTGTCAATCCCTGGCACCAAAGAGATATTTTTCTGGGTTTAATTTATAGACTTCGCCTTATGAAAACCATAGCTGTACGTGCTTTTCTCAAACTAAACACCACCCACTGGAGCGTTTACGGATCTCTCTTCCCTTCCCAATGGAGAATTATTAATTAAATCAGAGATCACACAAGTTAGAAAACCTCCCACTACCTTGAAAACCTCCCATTGACGTGGGCCCTTCTGTACATGATTGAATCAGGGGACACCCACTCATTGTTGGTCACAATAACTTATGGATGCCTGCATGTAAATAACACTCCACCCGAGGGTGTGCAAGGATAGAAGGGAAGGGAAGGTACTTCCAAGCTCTACGGAACTAACCCGCAGCTTAGGGACAGACACACACCACTGACAGAGCAGCTTAGAGCCTCACAGCAGCCAGAGGGACGGAGAAGAACAGGTGCAGCGCAAGCTGATTGCAGGACAGGGCCTCCCTCCGCGACGCTGGCACGCTAGACCATGCTTCCTTCCTCTCTCCTTCCCTCCACGCCACTAGACTCGGACTTCCCGGGTTACTGATCGACTCTCTCGCTCTCCTTCCTGCCTCCATTCCCCTGGCTCTGCCGGCTCTCCACTCTGGCTTCCAGTGTGGTGCTTCTGAAACTCAAGTCTGATCGTGCCACCTCACGGCTTAACACCCCTCCCTTTCTCCCCCTGCTGCCATGAGAGACAAAAAGTTGTATGTCTAGGTGGGGTGGATCTTACGACAGTTGGCTCCTATGAGAAAAACAACAGCCTGAGCTCAATCACAACTAGCGAGTAACCCTTGGCCTTGTGCTGGAGGGACACTGTGGAGGGAGGAAAACCATGGCCTAAAGGAGGTCACAGCCACGCAATGCCTGTCAAATACTGTCACAGAAACATCTGGACCTACAATGGCCACATTCTTTTTTTATTTCTCAAGAAATACTAGTAATCTGAACTTTTAAATTAAAATATCTAGAGTTTTTAAAAGCTGAAAGTTAACTAAATAAAGCTAAAATATTGTGAGTTAACTTTAAGCATGCAAAAGAATGACACCTGTGGGTCAGGTTCCTGGTTTGTCACCTCTAAGCTGCAAAAGTCAGTCAGATGACATTAGTACACGCCCCGTTCCCGCAAGGCCTCAATAGCCTTTCCTCATCTGATGCCGGCCAGGTGCTCAGAATCCGCTAACCCAGCACAGTGTGTACAAACACAATCACACACACACAATCACACACATATAATCACACAGTCACACACACACAAACACAATTACACACACAATCGCACACAAACACACACAATCACACACATATAATCACACAGTCACACACACACAATCACACACACAATCGCACACAAACACACACACACAATCACACACACATACATATGAAAAGAAGAATCCTGTCAAAATCTGAGCGGTGGTATCTGTGTAAGTCAGCTGAGCCCTCCAGATAAGAAGTCCTGTAGACATCCAGTGTGTTAATTCGCTGCCAGGAGAAAATGGCAAGGTCGATGCAGAAAGGCCGAACATTGGAAACTTGTGTTTTTCAGAGTCCCGGCTGCACTGCTCGGGCCCTATGACAGTTCTGAAAACCACGCAAGCACGCGTAGACAAGCTGGACACAGGGGCTCCCTGGGTGCTGGGAAAAGTGTTTCTCTGTTGACATGAAACTGTATTTCTAGAAAAGCCTGAACAATGTGCTTACTTGAAAAAAATGTGCTTCTTGCTGTGTTTTTATCTATGTCTCTATGACTGTCCCTGGCCTCAGCCCAAATCATCCCACACATTCTAAGCACCAGCAGTGGCCACCATGCCCCAACCTGCAGCTGGCCCGCAGATGAGCTCCAGACAGGAGCCGAGGAGGTTGTGGTCTAGATTCTGTGTGGCTGACACTTCTGCCTCACGTGACACGCTGCTGGAGTTTCTCCCTGGGTGTTGAGCCTGAGAGATGATCAAAATCTGCCAGGAAACAGTTTATCTGTCCTGCCCAGACAGACAAAGGCTTTGTCAATGTCCCTTGGATGGTTTAATCAGATGCTTTTGAATGGGCAAGAGAGAATAAAGTCCGCCTAATAAGCATGTCTTGCTTAAAAACTCTTTGTAATAGCTCAATATTTGTTTCCTTTTCTTCCCTTGACTTTTTTTAATGCCTTTGAAAGCCTCTATTTGAAGCACAGATGCTGAACTTTCCCAGCTCAGCGTGGGCCACAGATGAGAGCAGAAGCCGTTCTGCCGAGCCCACTCTCCTTTTTGGCCTGAGAGATAAGGCTCCGTGGAAAGCCGCAGGCCAGCCTGAAATGTAAGAAGACGTGCGACTCAGAAGCGCCAGGCTGGGCTTCAGGAATGCTCCTACGTTATTTATGTGAAGCCACAAAGATACAAAGAGTCCTCCTTATTCATAAGGAATTAGGACATGTCAGCCTCACCAGTCCACGGCCAAGCAGAAGCAGAGTGGACAGGAGGCTTTTCCAAGGTCTAGAGCGCTCCAGGCACTGGATATTTTGAAACCCAGAAAACCATCATTTCTAGGGTTTGCTTGTGTCCTTTTTTGAAAACTATAACCTCTCGTTCTTCAAAGAGAAGGTGAGTGTTTTAAGGAAACTTCTTGAAGGTTAGAAGTGCCACAGCGTGCTCCTCTCACTGGCAAAAGAAACTGCACACATGGGGTTGCAGTGAGTGAAGATTGCAACACTGCACTTCAGCCTGAGAGACGGAGAGAAACCCTGTCTCAAAAAAGAAAGAAAGAAAGAAACCGCACACATTGTGCATGGAAACGTGGCTGCCTCGCTGTTCACACTCACATCTACAGGAACTCAGTGTCAGTCTAGGAGGCAATTGTGTGTGGCTATTTCACACAGGACCCTGTTTGTGGAGGTCACACACAAACAGTTCTTTCTTAAACAAGTGTCCTTGGTACTAGCCATCAAGTCGGAGAGGAGGCCAGGATATTTCTCTCTCTCTTTTTTTTTTTTTTTTTTTTTTTTTGAGAGGGAGTCTCACTCTGTCACCCAGGCTGGAGTGCAGTGGCACAATCTTGGCTCACTGCAACCTCCACCTCCTGGGTTCAAGCAATTCTCCTGCCTCAGCCTCCCAAGTAGCTGAAATTACAGCCACCGGCCAGCACACCTGGCTAATATTTTTGTATTTTTAGTAGAGATGGCATTTCACTATATTGGCCAGGATGGTCTTGAACTCCCAACCGCGTGATCCACCTGCCTCAGCCTCCCAAAATGCTGAGATTATGGGCGTGAGCCACTGCACTCAGCCAAGGCCAGGATGCTTCCCTGCGTCCTGTGGACTTGCTGCACTGACTTAGCTCCTCTGAGCCCTGAGCCCCTCATTTGTAAAATGGAAACACCTTCCGAGACTTTAGGGAGCAGCAAGTGGGATGAGGAAGGTCAGCTCTGCAGCCAAGGCCTGGCTCTGTGTGACTTCACTCTGAAATTGGGGCACCCATGTTTGGAATGTTTTTGTCCTTCAATGCTTTCACGAGCCCCAAAGGGTGCCAATTTCTCTAATATCTCATGTGAAATCATCTCCACATCTCCTGGCTCAGATGATCTGAATAACCCTTTCTGCTGTTGCTTTTCTTTTATTTACAATGACTTTTGGTACATTTTTGCATCAATTCACAAATCTCCTTCTAAAATAACATTCCCTAGGAAAGGGTACATTTGTGAGATACTACCCTAGGCCAAAATGACTCATGGCAACAACCTGAAACTAATCGGCCCCTTTACATCTTTTCAATGTCATACTTCTGCTCATGCACAGATCTGTGCTATGTGCAATCAAAGCTGACCACCCCACCATCCCCACACACAGGAAGGAGCTACATGAGTGTATTCCCTTCATGGTACATACTGACTTTAAGACATGATGTTTTTGCATGAAACGGCCCAGACTCCTCCGCAGGGACTGTGCACTCCAGGTCTCAGCACCTGGCCTCATGCCTTCTCCCTCTGCAGGGACTGTGCACTCCAGGTCTCAGCACCTGACCTCACGCCTCCTTCCTCTGCAGGGACTGTGCACTCCAGGTCTCAGCACCTGGCCTCAGGCCTCCTCCCTCTGCAGGGACTGTGCACTCCAGGTCTCAGCACCTGACCTCACGCCTCCTCCCTCTGCAGGGACTGTGCACTCCAGGTCTCAGCACCTGACCTCAGGCCTCCTCCCTCTGCAGGGACTGTGCACTCCAGGTCTCAGCACCTGGCCTCACGCCTCCTCCCTGTCCTGTCCCGCTGGGAGGCTCTGAGAGTTGGTACCTCTTTTCCTTTTTTATGCCTAGAAGAGACTGTGGGACATAGCACATAGTTCCAGCGCCAATGAGGGCATTGGCAGATGGCATATGGGAGATTCTAGGGCATTGTTCTTTTCTGATAAAAGTCAGTGATTGGCACCATCCCTCCCGTTTCTGCCTTGAGTACGGACAGGCATCCTGGACAGGTGGGTGCCTGGGCGCCATGTGGAAAACTCATTAAGAAGCTGGGGGAGGCAGAAGGGCTCCAGGTATTCCTGGGAGAGCCCCACACAGTCCTGTGTTCCTACTTCAGCATCCCCACCCTTCCTGTTACCTGTGCTGCCTGCAGAAGCTCTCGCCGTCAGGTGTGTTGAAGAAGCTCTCGCCATCAGGTGTTTTGCAGAAGTTCTCGCCAACAGGTATCTTGTTCCGTGCGGCCCCTGCATCCCAAGCTGAAACAATGGCATTCAGTTACCAAGCAGGTGAGTCACCTCTTATTGGCCCAGAGGACATTTAGCAGGTTTTTGCCTGTTAGCAAGTTCATTCCGTATCCCGACTGCCTATGTGCACCTTGGCGCTTCACGTGTGCTGTTGAATGAGTCTATATCTTATGCTTCCCTCATTTATTCATGAGTTAAACATGTTCTTTGACATGTGCTGATTTTATTTTTACATAGAAGTCATATGTCTAACCTACCCTGTCACTCTGCAAACTCAGGGTACGCATTTGGCCGTATACTCTCTGTTTTTCAACTAATCTCTTCACTTCCCTGAACCTCAAGATCATGAAGCACAATCTCGCCCTTCAGAGCCTTTTCCCTCTGTTAGGGTTCTCCAGAAAACAAAAACAATGGGATAAATAGATAAATGGGTAGATAGTCAGACAGACAGATGGACAGACAGACAGACAGAACGTCAGTTCTGACTTTCCTGTTCCATCTCCAATAAATGTGCTCTTTGTCTGAGGCCATATATCCACAGATTTTATACCCACAGATATCCACCATCTTGATCTTTATTTGCAAACGACGGCATCCGGCTATGGGGTAGCTTGAATTTGGGTGCTAATATTTTTGTGGACCTGGAGACTCACTTCCTGCCTAAGCACACCCCGGTCACTCGGACAGCAGGGGAAGTGACTAACCCTGATGGTGTTGTTCATTCTTTTCTTTCTCATTTCTGGTGGGATCAGAGCTGGAAGCTGCTGCCAGGCCAGTGAATTATTTGGTCTCGCCTCAGATATCACCTCCCCAGAGAAGGTTTCTTCCTGGACTGCTCTCTGAAGAGCCCCCACAAACCTTCCCAGACACTCTTCTCTCACCCTCTTTATTTTTCTTCTTATAATTTATCTGCTTGGGAAGGTGTGGCTTACTTGTCTGTAATCCTCTTATAAACTCTACAGAGAGAAGCTCTGTGCTATTCCCAGCTATATCTCCAGTGTCCAGAAAAATACCTGGCCCCAAAATACATATATTTGTTGACATAATGAAGAAATGAGTTTATCCCCTCAGTTCACGTGTTCTGCCTAAGACGTCAAGGGATGGGGTTCTCGTCCATCCTCTGCCCCGGCCCTCCCTGCTGCATCTGTCTCATCTGTGCCTTCCCAGCCTCGCTTTTGATGGAGAGACAGAGTGTAGCCTCCCAGGTAGATCATAGGCGTGAGATTAGATCGACATCAGCAAGAGGGGGGTTGTCCTGGAAAGCTCCACTCTGCAGCCTCCAGATGATCCAGGAAGCCTCCAGTCAGAAAATAGATCCATTCTAGGAATCCCATAGGAGAATTAATACAGGGCATTGGCTATTGATATGATAAAGATAAATGGGTGGGTGACAGACAGACAGACAGTCGGTTCTGTCATTAACTGACCTCTAGGTCATGAACAAGTGGAGAAGCCACACAGCAGTCTGGTAACCCAGATGTTAGCCGGATCACAAAGGCCTTACCACCCTGGGGATGGAGCAGAAGCAGGGAGGCAGGTGTGTTCTCGGTGGCCTGGAGCAGAAGCCTCAGTGGTTCTTCCAAACAGGGCCAGAATCACAGTCTGGAGCCAGGGGAAGAGCGGCTCAAAGCAGAAGAGAGGAGGAACACACTTTCAGCTCCCTAGAAGCTCAACCTGAAAGGCACCAGGGAAACGAAGCTCCCTGTAATTACAGCGTGGGGCCGAGATGACCTGGGAGCCTCTCTGAAAGCAAACCCAGCAAGCCGCTGCACGCGGGACAGGGGAACCAGCACAGCAGTCATCCACTCAGGAGGGCCGCAGACGGCGGGGCCAGATGGAGGGCAGAAAGGGAGGGAAACATGAAGACTGGGCAGAGGAAGTCTTCCCACCACCACATGAGGCAAGGCTGGCAAAGAGTAAGGGGTGCCCCTTCCTCCTGGGTCTCCAGAGCATTCCATAAGGCCAGGAGCTCTTTGTGGGAAGGAACTGAGCTTGCAAAGGACCTCAGCCAGGGGAGGCAGGACGCGAGATTCTGATGGGCCAGCCCCTCCTCAGACTTGTCTACAAAGCCCAGCCTTTCCAAGAGAAAGCCTAGCTCCCACTGAAGAAGGCAGATTAGGAAGAAAAGCAAAGGGAAGCATCTCACAGCCCCATGTGACAGAAAAGCAGCTCTCAACAATAACTTACAGGAAAATTTTAAAACAGAAGAGTAAAAATTCACTGAGGAATTCATGCCAGCAGTATGACTCCATGCTATGCTGCTAGCCTTGAACTGATTAAAACGTCCCATGCTTCAGTCTAATTGATGATGACAAAAAAAACTAAAACTCCAGAGAATAACTCCAGAGATGGTTCTGGGTTACATATGCAGATCATGCAGGATCGTTGCATAGGTACACACATGGCAATGTGCTTTGCTGCCTCCATCCCCTCGTCACCTGTATCTGGCATTTCTCCCCATGTTATGCCTCCCCAATTCCCTACCCCCACTATTCCTCCCCTAGTCCCCCCCAACAGACCCCAGTGTATGATGCTTCCCTCCCTGTGTCTGTGTGTTCTCATTGTTCAACACCCACCTATGAGTGAGAACATATGGTGTTTTTCTGTTCTTGTGTCAGTTTGCTGAGAATGATGGTTTCCAGATTCATCCATGTCCCTACAAAGGACATGAACTCATCATTTTTTATGGCTGCATAGTATTCCATGGTGTCTATGTGCCAATTTTCCTTGTCCAGTCTATCATCAATGGGCATTCGAGTTGGTTCCAGGTCTTTGCTATTGTACACAGGGCTGCAATGAACATACGTGTTCGTGTGTCTTTATAATAGAATGATTTATAGTCCTTTGGGTATATACCCAGTAATGGGATTGCTGGGTCAAATGGAATTTCGATTTCTAGATCCTTGAGAAATTGCCACACTGTCTTCCATAATGGTTGAACTAATTTACACTCTCACCAACAGTGTAAGAGTGTTCCTATTTCTCCACATCCTCTTCAGCATCTGTTTTCTCAAGATTTTTTAATGATCGCCATTCTAACTGGGATGAGATGATACCTCAATGTGGTTTTGATCTGCATTTGTCTAGTGACCAGTGATGATGAGCATTTTTTCATGTTTGTCGGCCTCGTGTATGTCTTCTTTTGAAAAGTGTCTGTTCATATCCTTTGCCTACTTTTGAATAGGTTTGCTTTTTCTTGTAAATCTGTTTTAATTCTTTGTAGATTCTGAATATTAGCCATTTGTCAGATGGGTAGATTGCAAAAATTTTTTCCCATTCTGTTGGTTGCCGATTCACTCTAATGACTGCTTCTTTTGCTGTGCAGAAGCTGTGGAGTTTGATTAGGGCTCATTTGTTTATCTTGGCTTTTGTTGCCAATGCTTTTGGCGTTTTAGTCATGAAGTCCTTGATTATGCCTATGTCCTGGATGGTTTTGCCTAGATTTTTCTCCTAGTGTTTTTATGGTGTTAGGTTTTATGTTTAAATCTTTAATCCATCTGGAATTAACTTTAGTGTAAGGTGTCAGAAAGGGGTCCAGTTTCTGCTTTCTGCACATTGCTAGCCAGTTTTCCAAACACCATCTATTACATAGAGCCCTGTCCCCATTGCTTGTTTTTGTCAGGTTTATCAAAGATCAGATCATTGTAGATGTGTACTGTTGCTTCCAAGTCCTCTGTTCTGTTCCATTGGTCTATGTCTCTGTTTTGGTACCAGTACCATGCTGTTTTGATTACGTTGCCTTGTAGTATAGTTTGAAGTCTGGCAGTGTGATGCCTCCAGTTTTTTTTTTTTTTTTTTCTTTTTTTGCTTAGGATATTCTTGGCTACATGGGCTGTCTTGTGGTTCCATATCAAGTTTAAAGTGTTTTTTTCCAGTTCTGTGAAGAAGGTCATTGGTAGCTTGATGGGGATAACATTGAATCTATAAATTACTTTGGGCAGTATGGCCATTTTCACAATATTGATTCTTCCTAACCATGAGCATGGAATGCTTTTCCATCTGTTTGTTTACTCTCTTATTTTGTTGAGCAGTGGTTTGTAGTTCTCCTTGAAGAGGTCCTTTACATTCTTTGTTAGTTGTATTCCCAGGTATTTTATTCTCTTTGTAGCAATTGTGAATGGCAGTTCATTCTTGATGTGGCTCTCTTTAAGTCTGTTATTGGTGTATAGGAATGCTTGTGATTTTTGCACATTGATTTTGTATCCTGAGATTTTGCTGAAGTTGCTTATCAATTTCAGGAGATTTTGGGCTAAGACGATGGGGTCTTCTAGATATATAATCATGTCATCTGAAATAGAGACAATTTGACTTCCTCCTTTCCTAACTAAATACCCTTTATTTCTTTTTCTTGCCCAATTACTCTGGCTAGAACTTCCAGTACTATATTGAATAGGAGTGGTGACAGAGGGCACCTTGTCTAGTGCCAGATTTCAAGGGGAATTCTTCCAGCTTCTGTCCATTCAGTATAATATTGGTTGTAGGTTTGTCATAAATAGCTTTTATTATTTTATGATACATTCCATTGATACCTAGTTTATTGAGAGTTTTTAGCATGAAGGGCTATTGAATTTTGTCGAAGGCCTTCTCTGCATCTATTGAGATAATCATGTTTTTTTCTTTGGTTCTGTTTATGTGATGGATTACGTTTATAGACTTGTGTATGTTGAACCAGCCTTGCATCCCCAAGATGAAGCCCACTTGATCGTGATGAATAAGCCTTTTGATGTGCCGTTGCATTCAGTTTGCCAGTATTTTATTGAAGATTTTTGCGTCAATGTTCATCACAGATATTGGCCTGGAGTTTCCTTTTTTAGTTGAGTCTCTGCCTGGTTTTGGTATTAGGATGATGTTGGTCTCATAGAATGAGTTAGGGAGGAATCCCTCTTTTTGTATTGTCTGGTATAGTTTCAGAAGAAATGGAACCAGCTTCTCTTTGTATGTCTACTAGAATTCGGTTGTGAACCCATCTAGACCTGGACTTTTTTTTGGTTGGTAGGCTATTGGTTGATGCCTCAACTTCAGCCCTTGTTATTGGTATTTAGGGGTTCAAATTCCTCCTGGTTTGGTCTTGGTAGAGTACAAGTGCCCAGGAATTTATCCATTTCTTCCTGGTTTACTGGTTTATGTGCATAGAGCTGTTTGTAGTAATCTCTGATGGTAGTTTGTATTTCTGTGGGATCCGTGGTGATATCCCCTTTATCTTTTTTTATTGCATCTATTTGATTCTTCTCTCTTTTCTTTTTTATTAGTCTGGCTAGAGGTCTATTTTGTTGACCTTTTCAAAAAGCCAGCTCCTGGACTTATGGATTTTTTGAAGGGTTTTTATGTCTCTATCTCCTTTAGTTTGGCTCTGATTTTAGTTATTTCTTGTCTTCTGCTAGCTTCTGAGTTTTTTTTAATCTTGCTCCTCTAGCTCTTTCAATTTTGATGATAGAGTGTCAATTTTAGATCTTTCCTTGTTTCTTATGTGGGCATTTATTGCTATAAATTTCCCTCTTGACACTGCTTTAAAGATGTTCCAGAGATTCTGGTAAGTTGTGTCTTCATTATTATTGGTTTCAAAGAACATCTTTATTTCTGCCTTCATTTCATTGTTTATCTAGTGGACACTCAGAAGCAAGCTGTTCAGTTTCCAAGTGGTTGTGCAGATTTGAGTGTGTTTCTTAATCCTGAGTTCTAATCTGATTGTGCTGTGGTCTGATAGACTGTTTGTTATGATTTCCGTTCTTTTGCATTTGCTGAGGAGTGATTTGCTTCCAATTATGTGGTCAATTTTAGAGTAAGTGTGATGCGGTGCTGAGAAGAATGTATATTCTGTGGCTGTGGGGTGGAGAGTTCTGCAGATGTCTATTAGGTCCGTTTGGTCCACCTCTGCATTCAAGGTAAGACCCCCCAGGTGAAGGTCTCAGTTCCATGAAACTGCCCCCATGACCGCCCCCACTTCCAAAGCCAGTGGCAACTTTCAGGCCCCCCTTGCTTCTGACCAACCACCTACAAATCAGGGTTCCCACAGCCTTCTACACAAGGTCAATAACTTGTCAGAATCACTCATGGAACCCAGGGCAACAACTTTACTTACTATTACCAGCTCTCTGTAAAGGACCCGTGAAAGTCAGATGAAGAGATGTCTTGCTTCAGGCCTGGGTGGGGGGCGGGGTCCCAAGTGCCTATGTTTCTGTCCCTGGGGAGTCAAGGTGCCGGCCTCCAAAACCTCAGGGTGTTCCCCAACCTGGAAGTGCTGCAAACCCCACCAGAGAGGTGCCACTATAGACAGGATTAACTATACCTTTGGCTATTGGTGATTCACTCATGCCCAGCCCTCTCCATCCTCGATATCAGAGGCTGGGTTGCAGACTGAAAGCTCCAACCCTCTGGTCCTGCCTTGGTCTTCCTGAGCCCCAGATCCACCCTGAAGCTGTCCAGGGGTCCCCACTCTCAGTCCTGTCCTTAACACACAAAAGCCACACTGACCACTCTGGAGATTCCAAGGGTCTCAGAATCTCTGTGCCAAGAACCAGATGAAGATCAAATATCTAAGGCTCCGTGGATGGCTCCATCACCACCTCTCATCAGCTGGCAGTCCTGTGCAGGTGTGCTGATCCCCTGGAGAGCTTTGCCATGGCCCTGTCACTGGAAGCCTTAGTTTTCAATCCTTGCCAGGCCAACAGATGCTCTCTGGCCACTCCCCATGCTGGGTGAATTTACAGGCTTTTCCGTTGGATTCCATTGTTCTGGCCCAGTTCTTCTGAAGCCTCTTTCAACGCTGTTGCCTCACCTGGGCGCTGAGATCCCGTGACCCTCACCCAGCAGGAGACACGGATGCCAGGATCTGCTAACCTAGTTACAGTCGGATCATGAGGAAGCTGGCCATAAGTCTTCCCTTCCTAGGTCTCTTTAATGACGGAAATGTGATGTTTTAGGGCTTTTATTATTATTATTATTATTATTATTATTTCATTTTAGGTCAATACAAGTGACATAGAAATTTGAGTTGGGCAGTTTACTAGCCAGGCATCTGCCTCTTCTGGAAAATTCCCAGAATGGAAAGGAAGAACGAGACTGTTTCCTTCTCCATTCCCAAATGACTTCTTCAGTGGGAGTTAACTAGTTTCAAAAAAGAAAACATTTCTTCCTCATCTGCAAAGAAATCCACAGCAGCCAGCCACTGAATAACCTCTTCAATAATCTCTGGGAATGGAGCGCTGAGCACTCACTGACTTCCAGAAGTTCCCTGCTGGGGCTTTATTTTACATTTTACAAATAAATAGATGGTTCTCAAAAAGCTCACATTTAGTTTTAAAATTCATCACATTGGTGTTTTGAAAAATGCCTGACTGTGCACTTTATAGCTTTTCTCTTAATCATGTAAGAGTAACTCTTATTCTGAGGAGTCAAAAAAAAAAAAAAAAAAAACCACAAACACACACACACACACACACACACACACACACACACACACACACACTGGGGTAACAGGTCCTAACTTAAAAGTTTGATTCTGCTTTTCATTTAGACCGAGTGAAACTTAATCTCTGTCCTCAGTCTCCTCATCTGTAAAAAGATGGGTTTGGGTTCAGTGAACCTGAGGCTTCCTCCTTCTAAAAACCTCACAAGTCAATGGGCTGGGCAGAGAGAGCGAAAAGAACTCAGGACCAATTATTTTTTATCAGGACCATTGTAAGTGGAAAGCACAGAGGTTAGAATTTTTCCTTCCAAATCATTTACT
Source organism: Alouatta palliata (assembly GCA_004027835.1). NCBI lineage: Eukaryota > Metazoa > Chordata > Mammalia > Primates > Atelidae > Alouatta > Alouatta palliata. The sequence continues at coordinate 28,933 of PVKV010008424.1, read as the reverse complement.
TTGCTGTAGCAATATTTATGAAAAACTGACCTGAACTTCCTGAGATAAGAAAAAAAAAGTGAAGTTGCAGGTGACCAAATGGAATATTGCAAGGGAAATATGCCATGAAAATTATGCTGAGATTGTTATCCCGATGGAAATTTAGTAAAGTGCTCCTTATCCTGGGGAAACCATTTAATGCCGAACAGCAGCATAAAGTGAGGATTTTTTTCAGGGATGTACTGCCACGTTCCCGGGCTTGCTTAGACAACCAAAGGTTGGAGAGGTTTGTAAGGTCCCCTCATACCACATGCACTTTCAGAGACCTATTTCTCCGTGAAGCTGCAAGAGAAAAGAAACTTGAGTTTGTCAACAACAGTCAACAGCACAGGCCAAAGGTCGTCATGCCCCGGGCGTGGTTGTGAGCGTGTCACAGATGTCATGTCGTGATTTCTCTGTCATCATTGCTGTGTCAGAGACAGGAAACCGTGTCCAGAGGCATGAAGCTGTTCGCCCACACCCCCAGCCAGTAACTGATGAATCTGGGAGTTGAAAGCAAGCCACTGACCTTGGAGTCCACTTTGTAAACCATCCCCTCTGCTTTCTTTCTCCTTTGGGAGGATTTGTGTCTTCTGCTGGAGCCTTTCCCAAAATGACCCTTTTATGTCAGACCTTCCCTTTTCACTAAACGCAGATGCGTCCTTGAAGGCAGAAGCTATTTAACATCCTGAGAACAGTTCACGTCTAGATGGCTGTCTACATTTCTATTACAAAATTCTGTTTTACCCCAGGCATATTTGGAGAAAAATGCTGAAAATTCTTTGACAGGCTATCTAGGGCAAAGGAACACTGGAAGGAAAGTTCACAGATGAACAAATAAAGAACTCGCTTCTAACATCTTCCCTAGCAGCAACTGCACTAAAAAAACAAAGAGAATCAAATATTTTAACCATCACTGAATAAAGTTATTGGACACACACTTTCTAGTAGAAAAGGCATAGAGAAGGCCTGTAACCCAAATCTCCTAGGCATACTTAGCCAATACACCAATCTCTCCTTACTCCTGAGGGTAGGAGACTGTATTTTAAGAAGAAAAATAGTTATGTTCTCGTGTAAAGTGAGGGGGAAATGAGGGGTCTGTGTGACATCCCACCCACACGCCCACAGCCACCACTCCGAGGTTGCTTTGGAAAAGAAGTCGACCCTGGTGGCTAGACACACAGCTTGCGGGTCCGTGTTTAGGAGCTCTGAGAAGAGCAAGGTATCTGACAGCTGTCACCAAATTAAGCTGTTTCTATTTTGATTTACCATCCAAGACTCTGACCTCCTGTTATTTTTAAATGTAGAAGAGCAAAAGATCTTTAAAAATGTACTTTTAAAAAATTGATTTAAGTGATTGAACAGCCACGATACGTTTCATCCAGAATAGTTTTGCTTTTCCAGGGAGGAAACCATTCATTTCTTAAGACTCAGAACAGCGTTTACATAATGCCAATGGCCTCCATTTTGCAAATCTGGCTCCTTCAACATTTACATAACCATATTCCACTGCCCGAGAGCCCGGAGACATGAAACCCGTGCAGGGACTGGTCTTCATGACCTTGGCTGTCAGAGCCCCGACTGCTCTTGCCTTCTATCCACCTGCGGATTGCCACCTGCTCCCCATCCTGCCACACCCACCCCTCATCTGACCACACATCCTTGTGAGAACACGCATGCTACCGGAAGCATGGGGGCTGGTCTCATGGCAACCGCACAGCAGCAGGTACCATTATAAACACACAAGAAGCCTCTCAAACAACTCATCTTTCTCTGCTACATCTTCACTCTTATTCTATTCTGGGTAGAAACTGTATTTCCCAAAAGGAGCTCGATGAGGCATTCTTTGACAACTATTCAGGACATTTTTACTAGTTTTACCTGAGCTGTCAGTATCTGAAACATGACTGTGTGCTGTGGAAAATATCACCCATCTACCACGTGCACCAGCAGAGCTGGTAAAGGAGAACAGGCAACTTTGGGGGAGCATGTTATCTTGCTTGAGAACAGGATCACCCAGCAGAGCTGCAGGGCCCATGCCAGAATAAGAGCGATAGATTCAGCAAGGTGAGCGTCTTCCGAAGATAGCTGGTCCACGGAGGAGCTGGTCAGGCTTCAGAGAATTCAAACACTACCGAGAAATTCGGGGGTTCTGAGTGCAAGACTGCAGGGACTGGGTGAGGCTGGCAGAGTCAGAGCCAGAAGCTGCACCCGTGGCTCTAGGGCAGCGAGTGCCACTCCAAAGGTGGGAAAAGATGATGGGATTTCCAAAAATACTCTTAGGATATCTGAACTGCATCTGATGCCCTCCGGCCTCCGTACCGTTTCTGTGAGCCCCGCCCTGGGATGCCTGCAGGGTAATGAAGTGGGCAATGAGGGCAACGACTGGGTCACACCTGATCAGCTTTTTTCTGCAGCAGCAGAAGAGTGGTTATCAAGTCTACATGTCCCTATCACCCATAAAGCTTGAGAGAAAGTGTGTGTGTGTCTCCAAACCCCACAACATGCCTGTACAAACAGGCAGCACCGGCCACCCGTCTTCATAAAGCCCCATTGAATATTCTGGTGCCTGGCCAGGGTCAAAGAGAAACGCTGCCTTGGAGTTACAGGAATACGCCTAGTGTGTGTGATGCCAGTGGTTCAAGCGGGCAGGAGCAGAGTTACATAAACGCCTAGATGCTCGAGAGTGACACAGGACAAGAAGGGGCACCTGACCCCACCCAACTGGAGAAGCAGGTGCAGGCAGCTGGCACCAGCAGGCAGGCACCACGAGCTCGCCTGCCCTGTGGGTGAGCACCTGCCTGTGGGTCTCTCACTGGTGCTGTGGGTGACTCAGGACTGAATCGCTGTCCAACCAAGAACCCCTGAGTGCAATCAGCTTTGCACTGACGTTCGAGTCTTGCATTTCCTGGACAATCAAAAAAGCAGCAACCATCTTCTTAGCAGCTGTTCGTCTTACTCATGGCATTATATAAAGGGGGCATTTTTTAAAGATGGGAGAGTTAAAGGACAAATTTTAGGTGAGAAAGAGTTTACCTGGCAATTACTGAAGAAAAACAGTTTAGAAGCCCAGAGCCAGCACTGACTTCTGACCGCCGGCTCTGCACGCCCAGGTGCGGGCTGATGAGTGTGTACTGAGTGCCCTCTTCTGGCAGGAACCGGCACCACCCGAGGATGTCTCCAGCATGGCCCTGTTCTTGTGGTGGGGGGGGTTTCCACGACCCTCCATGCCCCCTGCTCTGAGTTCCAGGGCTGTGTTGGAAGGCGATGGAGACTGGGCTGGCTGCAGGGTCAGGAAGCGAACGCGGCAAAACAAAAAACCATCTGCTCAGTTCTCAATTAGGCGATTTTGCAAGAAAATTGAGCAAATTATCAATTTGACACTGCAATCACCAAAAATAACTAAATCCTGTCTTCTCTTCGTCCTATGTCAGATTGTTTTAATTTATCATGAAAAGGAAAAGAGACATTTCACAACTCTTCATGGCCGATGCTCTGCTCATCTGCTTATTCACTAAGGAGCTGAGAAGTACTGAAAGCAGTGAGGGGCAGGACTGCAGCACATGCCTTCCCAAACTTACAAGCTTCTTAGATTCAGGTGTCACCTCCATTCTGAAGGTGGGGACATCACTGCTCTGGTTTCCTTTTCCCCTCGCCCCAGGTGATGCACACGCTCAGACCTGCGATCCCAGGTCTCTGTAAAGCTTTTCTACAAGTGCAGTGTTGCTCTTAGTTTTCTCTTTGTACATTTTAGAGACTCTGCCTCCTGAAGGAAATACCCTTGGCCATAAAATCTCGCTTGCTTCTTTCACGCTGTTTAATCTTCAGACAGCCCGAAGAATCAAATCTCATGTATTTGGTAACCCTGGATGCGGGAGGCACAAGGGTTCCCAGTCATGTGGTTTGGAGAACTTCATCGGGCCTTGACGTATTTGTGAAAGACACCAGACCAACGCCTTCCTGGGCAAAAAACTGCCATACCCATTACTGTGTACTTGACACAGCACCGTCAGTAGTCCCAGCACCTCGTAAGCATCATCACACGTTATCCTCACTGCAGTGCCAGGTGCATCCGCCTTTATGCCTGCCTCCCGGGCAGATATGTGGAGGCTTTCAGTGGGGGAGTGTCTTCCCCAGGCTGCTGAAGGGAGTCTGTCTCCCCTCCCCAAGGTCCTCTGTGTCTGTGGCCTCTTTAGTGTGTCTGCAGGTCACAGTGCTACCAAAGGGAGGAGCCACGTTTTGAACCGGGATTCGTGCGATTCAAAAGCTGCCCTCCGAGCCAGGGCACCACCCTGGTCCACCCTGGGATTTACAGCCCATTCCAATGACCTACCAATCCCATATTTTACCCACAGTTCCTGCAAATGAAATGTGGAAACGGCAATCCTTGAGGTCCTAGACTTCACTGGTAAAACCACAAACGTAAGGAAGCATGATTCTCCAAAATGTGTTAACCCAGAGAGTTCCTGAGTGGGGAAAGGTCGGTCACACCGATTGCTGGGGGCTTTTTGATGCTGAGGAAGCATGGCGGAATTGCTGGTGAGGCTGTCTGGGAGGTGTCACAGGCACCATTTTGCTGGAAGTGAAATTGAATTCCTAAGCATGCCAGCATAAACGCCTTCTGCACATCCCTCTTCTTTCAACTGTGGCATTCTGACTTCCAGCCTTGATTAAAAGTAGGTTTTCAGGGGAAAGTCTTTAATTTTCCCTTGTGTTATTCTGTTTCTACTGTAGTTTGCACTATGTTTAAAGGGTTGTCTAATTGAATAGGTACAAGAAGCAAAAGTAGTCAGTGGCCCCATTTGTACCAGCTGTCAGAGCACAGCCATCCGTTATAAGCAGTTGCTGTGCTGGATTTGGTCCACCTGATCCAAGTGTGTGTGCTAGTGAGTGGCTGTGTGATGACCATTGTCACAGCACAGTTATTGCGCTAAGTGCAGCAGGCACGCCGTGCTCCGGGCCACACGTGGTTCTGACCGTCGTTCACCGATTCATGTGTCCTCCGTATCTGACCTCAGTTTCCGGGCTGAGACCCAGTTCCTATTTGTGCTTGCAGAAAATTGAAGACCAATTTTGGAGATTCTTGAGGCTTCCTATCAGAAACTAATTGATGCCATTCTCCTTTCCAGATGGCAGCTTCTGATAGAGACGGGCATTGGAGAAAATACAATTTAGGAGCTCGGAGATTTTATAAGCAGAAAGAATCGTGCAGAGACGGTCACCTGAGATCATCAGAGGCATTGTCCTCATGACCCCAAAGCACCTAAGTACAATGGGCTGATTTCTTTCTTTTTTTTTTTTTTTTTTTTTTTCTGATGGGTTTTGTATTTTTAAAGCTAAAAAAGTCAAGAATTATCCTTATCTTGCCATGTTTCTGAGGCTGAGCGGCAAAGCCACATAGGTAAAATCGGGGTGAGTGGCCGTGCCCCCAACTCCTGAACCTACTTCCTAGAAACACCGCAGAGCCCTGCACTGGGAGGCGTTCTTGAGGCTAACAGAGCAATCTCTAACCAGAGAGCTGCAGTCCACAGAGGATAAGAACTGGTCAAAATCATTCAAGGGCTTCTAATAATTCCTAATTCCAAACAGGTGTTCTTCTCTTCCATGGTGTTAAAATGAAAACATTAGTTTTCAGGAGCAGTATTCATGCCCAGTGAGATGATTGGCACTTATTCACACAGGCCCTCTCTGTTTCAGCTGAGACATCACCCTCTCCTGTCCTGGGACATCTGAGCTCCTGGTTCTCAGGCCTCAGGTGCAGACTGGGACTGACACCATCAGCTCTCCTGGATCTCCAGCGTGCAGGTGACAGTACATGGGTCTTCTCAGCCTCCATAGTCACATAAACCAGTTCGTCTTAGTAAACCTCTTCTAGAAATCCCGGCCTGTCTATTTATCCCTCTGTCTGTTGTCTGTCTACCCATCTGTCCATTTGTCTATCTGTTGTTTGTCTCTCTATCTATCGGTCATGTGTCTATCCATTTTCTATTTGTTTCTGTTTCTCTTGAGAACCTCGAGCAATGTAGAGAGAAAAGGCTCTGAAGGGCAAGGCTGTGCTTCATGCCCTGAGGTTCAGGGAAGTACAGAGATTCACTGAAAAACAGAGAATATATGGCCAAACATGTGCCCTGAGTTTGTGGAATGACAGGGTAGGCTAGATGTATATGACTTCCATGTAAAAATCAACACATGTCAAAGAACATATTTAACTCATCAATAAATGAGGGAGGCACAAGATACCAACTCATTCAAAAACTCACATGGAGCGCTGAGTTGCGCTGAGGCAGGTGGAATGCGGAATGAACTTGCTAACAGGCAAAAACTTGCTAAATGTCCTCTAGTCAGATAACAAAATCATGCGTGTGGTTATACTTTCTATCAGACAAAATTCATTTGCATTGCTACAGACAAAAAGGTTACCATTGCTAGCCGTCTTCTGCCCCTTAGCCTCTCCCCCAGTGGATGCGTGAAAACAGCCTAGTCAATAGCTGGTGAGAAGAGGACCCATCGAGTGGGGTCCCTGGAGGGCAAGCCCCTGACGCCACTGCCAGGTCCCACTCAAGCCCTCACCCACATCCAAACTGCGGAAGGGTCATTCCTGGGCAGAGCAGTTCCCAGAAGTCGTGAGCAAAAACTAAAACAGCAGCAGAGGGCCTCCACCTGGAATTCTTGACTAGACATGTCCTCCCAAATGGGAATTTGCAAATTGAAGTGATTAATCCAATTCTTGTGAAGCAGGCCCCAGAGGAAGGCATTCCAGGTAATGAAAACAGAAGAGAATCAGGCAGCGGCTTTAGGGTACAGTGGAAAATGCACACTCACCTTCTGGGAAGGGAACCGAAAGCTCTCTCACGTCCTGCGGTGAGGAGGAGGACCCGGCAGATAAAGCTTTCAGCTGTGGGGAATCCAAGAGGCAAGCGAGGGAGGAGCCAACGTGCTGTCAAAACTCACGTCTGATCCACGCTGACGACCAGCAGGCACGACTAACTCCCGGGGACCTGCAGATCCCTCCGAGAAGGCCGAGTAGAAGTTGTCCCCAATCGCCAGCCCAGCATTTTTCTCCGATTTTGAATCAGCTGCCCTACAGTCCACATCCAGAAACATTAAATCAAGGGAAAACATTTTCTCTGTGGACTGTGTTAAATTCACGGGCCCCAAATCTGCCTCGGCCTGGCTGTCTGGAGATACTGCTGCCAAGAGGAGGAGGGTTCATTAGACAACTTCCTTCCAACACCAAAGTGATGAAAACCACGTTTCAAGAAACCACCCAGCACCTCGCTCTGTGAAAAATCCTTTCTCAACTAACTATCTAGGTATCTCTTCTTGTTCTGATTAGAAAAATGAAGCATGCTCGTTGCAAAGGGAAAAAATGAAAAAGGAAGGAGGGAGAGAAGGGAAGGAAGAAGGAAGGAAGGAGAGACAGGAAGGAAGAAGGAAGGAAGGAGAGAGGGGAAGGAAGAAGGTAGGAAGGGAGGGAGGGGAAGGAAGGAAGGAGGGGAAGGAAGAGGGAAGGAAGAAGGGAGGGAGGGGAAGGAAGGAAGGATTCTGACTTGGCTTCCATGATTTCACAAGTGTAGCTGATAAACCATTAATACTTAGGTCTGGGCTTCAATTTAGTTTCACTAAAAAATGATGTTCCGAATTAGTAATTCATCACACCTGAATTAACACTAAAACTTCCATCAAATTAAAATCATTTTGCAAGATTGGAATTGTTTCGGCAATGCCTGAAGCCCAAAACTGAAGGCATGAGTGTGAATAAGAATCAGGACAGAAATGGATTCCTGGCACATCATCCCAGTCCCTGAACAGGGGCTGGGACAGGAATTAAATAATCACACGTGAACTGGATTTCTAAAAGCTGTTTGTTATTTGGACAGGTCAGTTTCAGGTGGGCTGGGTGCTTTTAGGGAAGCAAGGGGCCAACTGGGGGAGGGGTGAGGAGGAGAGAGGAGAAAGCCCACGGAGGAGCAGCCCCTAAATCAGGCCAGTGTGTTTCCTCCTGTTGGAAGCACAGAATTAAATTTTATTCACAAGCCCCAAGCACTTTCCATGGATCTTTAAAACGGGATTAGCCTAAAGCAATCACATTGAGAGACTAACCAGCGAAAGCTAAAGTACTCCCACCTGCCCACTCAATGGAACTGTTGGCCAGGAAAAAAACCGTCGTCTGATGCATTTTCATGGCATTGAGCAGTGGGTTAATGACACATAGAGACGTGCAGAGCCATTTGGAAGGCCTGCCTGCTCTCCGAGAGGCGGTGGTCAGCAGTTTAGGGTCTGAATTGGTATTTACGCCATAAATCTCCAGCTGTGCCCAGCGGTCCTGGATGGAGCCTTGTTTTCCTGGCCTGAGAGCTCTGAAAAGTAGCTCATGCATTTTGCATCCTTGAAACATGAACTCTTTTATGCAGCATCCGATGTGAAGAGAGACTGTGGAATGCAGGTGAGTGTGTTGGCAAATTTTATATGTATTTCGTATACAAATAAATTTTTTATCTGTCCATATAAATAGATGCATTCACAAATGTATGCCACAAATGCAAAATCTCTTAGTAGAAATGCACATTTTGAAAGTGGGTGAAAGGGATGCTAACTAAGGGATACATTTCTCAAAGTCTAAAGTCAGTGTGCTGTTACAAAGAATCTTGAATAGACAGGACAAAATGCCTTCCTGTCAAGGATAAATGGAGGTATCTCAAATTAGCCAGTGAAAATCACTCCTGCTCTGTGTGAGACCTCATTTGGAGTGCGGGCTCCATTTACTGTGGGCTGCCTGATTATAGCAGGGCTGCAGGAGTGAGGGGCAGGAGAAAGAAATGAACTCCTTACACCTCTGCAAGACAATGGAAACATGCTATTATCTTGCCCCCTCAAAAAAAATCTAGAACGAAAAGAAAAGAGTTCAACATTTTTAAAATAAATAAGACCAAAAGAATGGTGAATGTGCATTGGACATTTATGGGTAATGTACATTGGACATAAACCGTTCATTAGACATAAAAATAATAGCTTTCTGAAATATTGGAAATAAAAAATATTGGATGATCGGCCGGGCATGATGGCTTATGCCTGTAATCCCAGCACTTGCGGGAGGTCGAGGAAGACAGGTCGTCTGAGATCAGGAGTTCAAGACCAGCCTGGCCAACGCGGAGAAACTCTGTCTCTACTAAAAAATCCAAAAAAAAAAAAAAAAAATAGCTGGGCATGGTGGTACATGCCTGTAATCCTAGCTACTCAGGAGGCTGAGCCAGGAGAATAGTTTGAACCCAGGAGGCAGAGATTGTGGTGAGCCAAGATCATGCCACTGCACTCCAACCTGGGCAACAAGAATGAAACTCTGTCTCAAAAAAAAAAAAAAAAATCGAATGATCAATTGCAGGAATCTTGCTTACCTTTGACTTTTGTTACATTGTTACCTCTTATGAGGTCCTATTTTTTCCCATTGTATCCATTAATTTGAAATGAACTGATGCTGGTATTAATTGAAAAATAATGGAGAAGAAAAGTCTTGAATTATATGTTAGCTCGACTGTAAAATACCTCCCTGCAGGTGCTATGTACCAGTGTATGGTTCCAAGTGCGCATATGAATATGCCCAGTACTTTTCTTAAAAAGAAAAACAGTGAGGCCTCCCAGCCATGTGGAATGTGAGTCCGTTAAACCTCTTTTTCTTTATAAATTACCCAGTCTCCACATCTCTTCATAGCAGTATGAAAATGGACTAATACACACCTATATCAATAATGAAGAGGATTGCAGGTGCCGAAAGGGGTAAAATTCAAGAGTGAGCACTTACTTATATTCTTTACCGAACACTTTTACTATTTAATTATGCTGCTTGTGGAATCAGTTGCTGTTATGTCACTGGGACAGATCATGATGGCCCTGCTTGATCCTCAGTGTCTGGTTCCATGGGGCTTATGGGACCCCAAAAAGCACAGTCTCTCCTGGGGGTGTAGTAAATTGAGATGCCAGGGAGTGAGGTTGGGAGATGACGTTTCAGTAAGGATTATTTCCTAAATCTGTGACCCGTAAGAGGAGTCCTTCGGTAACCATGATACATAGATACATCAGCTAGTTTAAGCAAACAGGCTCACAATCTCAGTGGCTCAGAAGGAGTATTCATTTCTCACTCTTGGTCCTTGATGCTGAAGACTGACTTCAGCTCTATGCCTTGGATTCTCTGATCAAGGCCTGGCTGAAGGACCAGCCCTCAGGTCAGCGGGACCACTCTCATGAAGGACCAGCCCCCAGGTCAGCAGGACCACTGTCATGAAGGACCAGCCCCCAGGTCAGCAGGACCACTCTCATGGCAGATAGAAGAATCAAGGCAAGGTCTTCAAGCCTTCTGCTAGGAGGTGGCACAGGGCACGTCCACTAGATCCCACTAGCCAAAGATGTCATGTGGCTGCTGTGATGGGAATCAGTGGGTGGGAAGTAGATACTCATCAACAGGGTGGGGACTAGGGACTCCCCTCTTGAGAATGCTGGGATGGGAATGAATAAGTGGAAAAGTAGATACTCATCAGTGGAGTGGGGACTAGGGACTCCCTTGTGAGAAGCCATTGGAAGTCTCATGTCACCTGGCAGGAATGTGTGATCCCCAAGAAGGAGGCCATCCATCTCGTGAAGCTTACCGGCATGCTTTCTGTCTAGTATCACAGATTAGTACAGGAGAAATGCTGAATCTACCAAATGGTTGAGACTGTGTCATTGATATGTCTTAGGGTGCTCTAAAAAGGCATTCCAAACACCCATTCACTCAGGAGGGATGAAGTCGAGTGTCTATTTCTAAATCAGTGATACAGAAGTAGCCTCCACTGTTGTCCTCAAAAACATTATTGCAGATTCTATCTATCTCCCTTAAAACTGATCGTAAATGATAAATATTTTAACAGCATGCCCACTAAACATAAAATTTTCCTTCCCAGAAAATGTATATTTTATTTTGGTTTCTCTTCTCATTTGTCACAGTATCTTGTAGGCATAAAGATTAATGTACATATAATTCTCATTTTCTGCATGAAATTTCTGCTTACTATTTTTACATGAAAAGAAAATATGTGACTGCTGTCCAAGGGTGTCACACAGCTCTTGGTCAGCAGGATAAAAGAGAAATAGCAAGCAGCCCAAACAAGGGCTTTAGCCAAGCCCGCTGAATCCTCTGGCCTCTGCTATGTTTTGTATCATTAACTGGCATCGACCTTCCGGGCCAACTTCCTGCCCTGGCCAGCTTTGGCCTCTGGGCCAGCATGCTCCATGCATGAGACATTAGCCAGTGTCCAGGACAAGCTGGCCGAACTACTAACGTCGCGTTCAGAGATCCTGGGTGCCAAAGACTTGTCCTCCATCCCAGGAAACCTTCTCAGACTGGGTCCATCAGCAGAGACCAGGTTTCCGTGGAAATTCAGTGGACTCCTTCCAGACACCCAGGAGCCTGGTGGTCCGTGAGGGAAGTGAAGTGTCAGCACACTGGGGGAGGGACAAGCTGATAAGAGACCCTGAGTTACATAAAATAAAGAACGTAAATAAAAAGATAAAATAGAAGGTAAATAAAAATAAAAGAACATAAAGAATACAGAAATAAAGAAAAAAATTTTTAATGAAATATGCATTTATTTGAAGACAGAAAATGAAGGAAAGAAACAAACAATAATTAAATCCCCTAAATAGTGGGAGATTTGTGGTTAAATCTCCATGCTACTCCTTGAAAATTTACTAAGGGAATAAAGGCTATTTTCCATTTGTGTAATACAGTGCCACATTTCTCTTCTCTATGCAATTGTCTCTGGTTAAAGTGTGCCTCACAATTTAGAGTATCTAGCTTGAGAGAATCTTATGCATCTATTTTTTAACTCAAGTCACTCATGTACAACCATATTTTAAAACTCTGAGCCGGTGGAAATCCATGTGAAAAAATTTTTGCAGGAAAATTCTGGTGAAGGCATCCTAAAGTAAAGAAAAAGGAAAACATTTATGCTGAGTCACATTTGTAAATTGATCACAGTAACGTAAGAAGATAGGGAGAAAAACAAGCCCAAAATCTGGTGTGATCTGAGATATGCGGGAACTCACCAGCCACTAGAGAAGGGATGCCACCGGACCTTGAAATGGAAAACCGAAGAAACAAAAGTTAGGAAAGAAGAGAAGATTCTTCTCAAATTTGTTCATACATGCATGATAGCTTTGACCCTATGTGGAGAGAACCAAGGAACATGATGGAGTTGGCTGGTTGCTCATAAGATCACTGGAGAAGTGTTGAAAGAAAATGATGGACTCGGGAACTCTTAACTCCCGACTTCAGAAGCAGATAGTGAGCTTCATATCTGCTAAGATTGCCCTGAGTGAGAGTCTTATCTCCTGTAGAGACAGAGCCGAAATGGCAGAAAATCAGACAGAAGTTCTCATTATGGAGAGATGGAAGAAAACAAAAAGAAACCCTTAAGCAAATTTCCAAAGCATTACTGACAGAAACAAACCCAGGTTTTAGATGCCACAGGAACTTTTAGAGAAAAAGAAAATATGTTAAACCCTTAAGAAAAGTTCAATGTTCCTGAGACGGACGGACCGACCACCTACTCCAAGCACTCTAGGATGCTCCAGTCCCAAACGCACATCAGAGCAGGGCTCCTCTCAGTTTGGGGAAAGAGAAAGCATGACCCCAACACCATGGCCACCACACACTCATTTAAGAAAAGAGAAAAGATGGCTGAACAGCAGGAATTACCCTGGACACTGTTAAATTCAGTTTATGGAATACTCACAGGCGTTTTATTGAAGAGGCTAATGGGGATAGCAGAGAAAATGACATACTTTTTTGAAAAACTGCAGTGGAGGCAGAAAGAGATGAAAGGACATTAATCAGTTTTAGAGAACAGGCCCCACACTGCCAGGACACAGAAGGGCAGCCCCAGTCCCCACAGGATCGTGAAAGGCAACTACAGCTCCCACTACTACAGGAATCCTACAGATTATCAAACTTAGAAGAAAATGCCACCCAGGGCTACCCACCACAATTAATCTTCTCAAAAGTGGTTTTGCAGAGGCTCTGAAATAAAGTCAGGATGTACGGGGCCAGCCAGCCCCACCTTCCCAAAATTACCTGCTCTGGGGCCACCCACCTGCAAGGACACTGTTAGAGATGGGTTTTTATTCTCAGCCATCTCAAGAGCAAATATTCCCAGAAAGCATGCATTAGAGTAGGGTGCCTCTTTACAGAGATCCTGGAGAGCGAGGCTTCGGCAGGTAACTGTCCAGAGGCCCCCGGGGACTTCACGGTTGGAGGGCTGGAGCATAGAGAGAGAGAGCAGAGCCCTAATGGGGGCTGAGTTTAAAATGGAAGAGCGTTCTTCACGTCAGAGACTCCTGGGGTCTTTCCTTCAGGAATGGACACGGTAAGGAGTGCTGTGCAGTCTGAGACAGGTGCTACCTGGGCTTCGAGAGCTAATGCATCTGTCCCCAGAGCCAGGTAGCCCCAGCCCAACACCCCCACCACCACAGTAACTGAAGCCCTTCACCCCCACCCAGCACCATCCTGGGGGCTGGTGCACACTGTGGACTTGACCAACCTATGCCATACATGGAGTGATGATGTCACTTTCCTACTTGAACTGCCCCTCCCGAAACTATATCTTCTGGACATTGGAAAAAAGACACCCCTTAGTGTAGCCCCAAGGCCTCTGCTCTCCAGGGACCTCCTGAGTGTGACCGCAGCATGGGGAGCAGGAAGCCGGGACTTCTTGATGAAAGTCGAAAATGAAGCCCTGTCTGTGAAAGGCCCTCGTCTGTTAGATCCGGGAAACATCTAAAGCTGCTTGCTTTTCACAATGAATAGACTTTGGAGAACATATTCTAAGGAAAGGCAGAAGATATAAAGAAGCAAATTCAACAAGAATATTCTTTGCATCAATAGCAAAGGAGGTAGGGAGGCAGAGTGGGGAAGAAAGGAAAAGGGAACAGAGAGAGAAAAGAGACAGAGACACAGAGAGAGACAAGAGAGAAACAGGGACAGAAATAGGAGACAGAGAGAGAAGAGAGAGAGAGAGACAGAAAGAGAGCCTAGCTTATTTTCAAGCTGCCCTCCTGGAGAATCTAGAAGGCTAATAAAATCCTCAGCCTACTCTTGTACTGGGGCAGGCAAGTTTCAAGCTAAAGTATCCCAAACTAAAAGATAACAAATAATAAGACTGAAGAAGGCTGGCACGTTTTTTTCCAGCCCCTTTTTGCAGCATCAGCGGAATGGGGAAGGTTGCTGCGTTCATTCAAAGGAGGACCCGGCTGGAGAGATGCGGGTGGGAGGGCAGATGTTCTCTTGCTCACTGCGCTCACACCCCGGTGACGGCCAGCGCCAGCGCCACCTCCACAGGTTCCACGGAGGACACAGGAGAGTCTGCAGCCATGTGAAGAGCAGACCCATGCTTCCATCGCTCCCTCCCCGGGGCAGCTCAGAGCTGCCTCCCATGAGTGCTGCCCACTCTCTCCATCCCGATGCCCTTGCCATCAGCATCTCTGCCAATCTCCCCGAAAGAGCCTGTTGCGCTGCAACCCAGCAGGGCCACAATACTCAAAATGAAAATTGTGATGATCACTCTTCTGATTGCAGAATCCCAAGAGTCAGAGAATTTCTCTCACTAAAGAAGCGGGGTGGGGTGGGGTGAGTAGAGCTGGGCAGAGAGAAGCCTCCCTGGCTGTCTGTCGCTCTCGGGTGCTGAGAGCTGTGACACCACCTGGCACCAGCAATAGGGACCCACGCTAGACACTAGAGGAGGCTCGTCCAGGAATTATAACAGTGCACCATCACGGGTCTCCCCCAAGCTCCCAGCTGTCGGGAAACCTTGTCCAGTCACCCACCTTGCCAGCCACCTGCTCACCTGCATTCCATAGAAGAAATAACATATCCTTCACATCCCATCAGGGCAAGTGGGCAGGAAAATGGGGCCAAAACGTAGAAAACCATGGCTGCGGAAGGCAATGGCACATGACCTGACTTTCTGGGTCATGCATCCTTGTGATGATAAACACAGAGTCCTAACTGAACTGAAAACCAGAATGAAAACTAACCTTCCTCCAAGCTTAAGTCGTATGAAGTGTGCAGAGCTCCCCTCAGCGCCTGCCTGCTTGGGCGGTGATTCATGTAGGTCACACTTGCTGTACAGGAGGAGGGTAGTGAACTCTGGAGCCAGGTTGGCCACGTGCAAGTCTCAGCTTCCTGGCCAGCTCTGCAATCTCTGGCAGTTTGCCTATGCCCTTTGCCTCTCACTCTCCTCGTCTGTCAAATGGGCATCATAGCAGTGTCTATCCGAAAGGGCTATGTGAGAATTGAATGCACTTGTAGCTATAAGGGGCTGAGAACTGTGTCTGCTCTTGGTGAGCAGAAGGATGACCAGGAGGTGACCAACAAAATACCCCATTCAGAGCCCCAACACTGTTTTATAGTGAGCAAAGACACACCTCCTCTATGTACGAAGCCATAGCCATTGACAATCAATACCGGCAGGCAGAACCCAGATTCCTTCGAATCAGAAAATTGAGCTCTGGCCAATGACTGCTATACTAGTTGAGTAAATTGTAGGGATTTGTGGTTAACAGGAAATTTGTCTACAAAAGTAGGAACAGTTTGGAGGATTTTGAGATTGTGGGCTCAGCTGCAACCTCTCCTCCCAAGGCCATCAGTCAACAGCATCTCTAGCCCTGCAGAAAGACAGAAGCAGTGAAGAAAATGTCAGACAAACATTTGGTATGTTTGTACACGTCTCCCAGAAATCCTAAATGCTTTGCATGTTTCAGCTAATAATTCATTAAAATGGATTATGCTGAGCATTTTATAACCTGCTTCACTGCTCTCCTGTCTGTCTAAATCCATCCCTTTGTGACACACTTTTTATACTCAGCTCATTTTTTCAATTGTGTTTGGTGTCTTACTCCCATGCAAAGAATAAAAGTGCCTGTTAACATTGATTTGACTGGTACAGCTAATGCTAAATCTGTCTCTGTTCCTTGAATATTGACTTTTGATGGTGTTAAGTCTTCTTTTTCACCTCGATTTAGCAAAATATTCAATGTTGCGCTGAGCAAAGCTTGCTCACTAGTGTTACGAAGTATGTAAAAGCAGATGGAATGTTTCCTGCCTTCAGGAGGATTGAAATCCAACAGTCGGTATGAAGGCACGGATGAGAGTCAGCTCACTATGCAGCGTTCAGAACAGGTTGGAATCTTTCTTCTGCCACTTCTGACGGTGAGACCCTGAGAAAATTATTTCCACAAGCATCAGGCTCTCCACCTATGACATGGAAGCAAAAATAGCAATCTTGACAAAATTGTGATGACTAGAGACAGTATACGTAACCTCTTATTTACTTCCTCCCAATAGAAGATATTGTAACTCATTCCATTTTAGATGTCCTGTGAGATTCAGTTAAAATTATCTGGAATCTCCCACCTTCAGATGAGGAAGACCCAGCAGCCCTCAGATGTCCTTTGGAAACTGGACTTTGTTTGAAGGATGAACTTACTCCAAATTTCTTCTGATTTCACATATTTTCCTTCCTACGCATCTCTTGGGATTTGTCCTTCTTCCTACTATACGTTAACCTGATAATAACAGCCAGCTCTGTTTTCTAGAAATCCCCTCAATCTACTCATGCCAAATACTGAACAGAGGTTCATTAAATCATGGTAGAGCATCATAAAGAAGGAAAGTAGACACCCTTGTTCTTAAAGGTTCATCAGCCATCCCACCCTGGAGAAGGTTGCTGATTGCCTCTTCTCGGATGGTCTTGTTACTGTGCATCACTTTTTATGCCCCGCCTTCATCTTTATGGCTTCTCCTCCCTAGTGGGCTCAACTCCCAATACCGGAGTGAGGGTCACACCTGTCTGTCTTCATGCAACACAGCTTGGTTTCGTTTCTTATCTCTCCCCACCATACCCTATGGGCTGCTTTTCTGCAGCCAGAATGGAGACCCAAGGAGATTTGCTAAACTAAGACAGTTCTCACCCATGGGAGGAAAATCTGCTTCCTAAATATTGTTAAGATAAGGAAGGACCACAGTAAATCCTATTGGCTGAGAGAAGAGCACTCTCCAGATTGCCACAGGATGGAAGAGGTGGTGACAGAATCTGCAGCCATTTGGTAGAATATGTGATATTTGAGTCATTCTGAGGAATATGTGCAAATTCTGTAGTCAGATCTTGGAAAATGGTATTTCCAGCAGAGGGAGCAATGTAACAAAAACAAAAACCCACCCGGAAAACAAACTAGTGTGTGTAGAGAAGAATAATAATGTGATGTGAATGAAGGATTAGGTGTCATGAGTGAGCAATGGCTGACCAGAAGTAGGGAGATGCAGGCAGGAAAATACCACGGGATGAGGGAATATTATATTGATTCAGGTGATTCTGCCAGCAGTGCAAATGTTTTGGACTCTGAAGTGAAGTCATTAAAGGTTTAGGTATGTAAAAGAAGATTGGACTAGATAGCCTCTCACATCCCATTCAGCTTTGAGATCCTTGATTCCAAGGTCAGACCTGCAGGTCTGGAGGGCAGTTCTGCAGGGTCATGAAGGAAGGATTCCAGGAGGCTAGAACAGGAAGGACTTTCAGGTGACCACATCAAGAGATCAAGTGGGGTAAGAAGAACCTGGACTAAAAGGAGTGCAGTGTAAATGTGAAGGAGAAAGAAGAAATGGGAAACTGATGAGAAATGATAAGTGGAGAAAGAATGGAAAATGTGATTCCAAGGTTTAGAGCAGTATTTGCAAATTATAGTCTCATCACTTCTTGCCTAAATAATGTCTAAGAGTCATTTAAAAAGAATAGCAAACTTCGAAGTTCCACTGAAAGACATCAGTGTCTCTATGGAGTGAATTGGGGGAAAGAGAATGAAGAAATCTCTTCAACTCTTAGACATGCAAAATGTGGATTGAATTCCATGAGTGACACCAACAAGGTAAAGGTATTTAGCAGGAGTTCTTTTTTATTTTTTTGGCATATGGTATTTTGTTGTTCTATCATCATTATTGTCCTTTCTCTAATTTAATGTCTTTGTTCTATCATCATTATTGTCCTTTCTCTAATTTAATGTCTTTTAACTTTTATTCAGAATCAACTGCATATATGTAACATGTTTGTGAGATTATTACTAGACTCTCTAGTAGGTTTCATTAACTCAGTTTTCTCTCATTATACCAATACCACACTATCTTGATAGTTAAGGCAAGTCCTCCAACTTTTTTTATTCCAAGTTGCCTTAGTTCTTTTGGGTTCTTTGAATTTCCAGACACATTTTAGAATCTGCTTGTCCATTTCTACTGAAAAAATAAAGTCATCTTGGGATTTTTATTGGAATTGCATTAAATCTGTAGATCCACAAGAGCAGAATTGACATCTTAACAATATTGAGCCTGCCAATCCATGAACATAGTATATCACTTCATTTATTTCGTGTTTTAATTTCTCTCAGCATCACTGCCTGCTTTTCAATGTATAGATCTTACACCTCTTTCATCAAATTTAGTCTTAAGTATTTCATTTTTTGATGTGCTATAAATAATATTGCTTCATAAATTTCCATTTCCAATTATTTCTTGCCAGTGTATAAAAAGACAATTATTGCTTGTGTGTTGATCTTGTATCTTGCAAACTTTCCAAACTCACTTATCAGTAAGTAATGTATTGTTATTAGTTTTAGTGGCTTTTTGTGATTTCAGGAGATTTTCCACATAGGTGATCATGTCACTTGCAAATACAGATAGTTTTAAATCTTATTTTTTAATAAAGAGCATTTTATATATTTCAAAGTGCCTTATTGTACTGGCTAGACTCTGAGACAAGACTGACAAGAAGGGAGTAAAAAGCCATTTGGTGGGATGGTAAATCCAGCCCTTGTTCTTCCATTTTGGCCTGAAGCACCCAGTATGATCATTTTCTCATTTGATTTTTGTAAGGGTCTTTTAAAATATATATATACTTAGGGCAGTTTTGGGTTCACAGAAACATTGAGAGGAAGGTACAGAAAGTCCTTCTATATGCCCTCCCTGCCCCCATAGGCACAGCCTCCCCCAGTAACAACAGTCCTGCCCAGAGGGTGCATTTGTAACAACTGAAGAACCTATATTGACATATTAATGTCACCCAGAGTCCACAGTTTACATGAGGGCTCACTCTTGGTGCTGGTTTTATGGATCTGAACAAATGGGTAATGACATAGATTCACTATGATAGCATCATACAGAGCAGTTTCACTAAAATCCTAAAAATCCTCCATGTTCCACCTGATCATCTCTTCCTCTTCCGAACACCTGGAAACCACTGGTATTTTCCCTCTATAGTTTTGCCTTTTTCAAGATGTCCTTTAATTGGAAGCCTACAGCATGTAGCCCTTTCTGATGAGCTTCTTTCACATAGTAGTGTGTGTTTAAAGTTCTTTCATGTCTATTCATGGCTTGCCAGCTCAGTTTTTTCAGTGCTAAATAATATTCCACTGTCTGGATATACCACAGATTATCCACTCACCTACTGAAGAACATCTTGTTTTCTCAGTTACCTCCAAGTTTTAGAAATTATAAATAAAGCTGCTATAAACACCCATGTGCAGGTTTTTGTGTGATCACAAGTTTTCAACTCCTTTGGATAAATACCAGAGTGCAATTGCTGGATCATATGTGAAGAGTATATCTAGTGCCCATAAATGATAGACTGGATAAAGAAAATGTGGCACATATACACCATGGAATACTATGCAGCTGTAAAAAGAATGAATTCTTGTCCTTTGCAGGAACATGGATGAAGCTGGAAATCACCATCCTCGGCAAACTAACGCAGGAACACAAAACCAAACACTGCATGTTCTCACTCACAAGTGGGAGTTGAACAATAAGAACACGTGAACACAGGGAGGGTAACAACACACATTGGGTCCTGTAGAGGGCTTGAGGGGCAAGGGAAGGGAGAGCATTAGGACAAATACCTAATGCATGTGGGGCTTAAAACCTAGATGAAAGGTCGTCGGCAAAGCCTGAGTCCTGTCCTCTCGCTCTCCTCCCCGGGCAGCATGAGCTTCACCACTCGCTCCACCTTCTCCACCAACTACCAGTCCGTGGGTTCCGTCCGGGTGCCCAGCTACAGCGCCTGGCCAGTCAGCAGCGCGGCCAGCGTCTATGCAGGCACCGGGAGCTCTGGTTCCCACATCTCCATGTCCCACTCCACCAGCTTCCGGAGCGGCATGGGGGTCGGGGGCCTGGCCACGGGGATGGCCAGGGGTCTGGCAGGAATGGGAAGCATCCAGAACGAGAAGGAGACCATGCAAAGCCCGAACAACTGCCTGGCCTCCTATCTGGAGAGAGTGAGGTGCCTGGAGACCGAGAACCTGAAGCTGGAGAGCAAAATCCGGGAGCACCTGGAGAAGAAGGGACCTCAGGTCAGAGACTGGGGCCATTACTTCAAGACCATCGAGGACCTGAAGGCTCAGATCTTTGCAAATACTGTGGATGATGCCCACATCGTCCTGCAGATCGATGATGCCCGTCTTGCTGCTGATGACTTTAGAGTCAAGTATGAGACAGAGCTGGCCATGCGCCAGTCTGTGGAGAGTGACATCCATGGGCTCCACAAGGTCATCGATGACACCAATGTCACTCGGCTGCAGCTGGAGACAGAGATCGAGGCTCTCAAGGAGGAGCTACTCTTCATGAAGAAGAACCATGAAGAGGAAGTAAAAGGCCTACAAGCCCAGATTGCCATCTCTGGGTTGACCGTGGAGGTAGATGCCCCCAAATCTCAGGACCTCGCCAAGATCATGGCGGAAATCCGGGCTCAATATGACAAGCTGGCTCGGAAGAACCGAGAGGAGCTGGACAAGTACTGGACTCAGCTGATTGAGGAGAGCACCATAGTGGTCACCACACAGTCCACTGAGGTTGAAGCTGCTGAGATGACACTCACAGAGCTGAGACGTACAGTCCAGTCCTTGGAGATCGACCTGGACTCCCTGAGAAATACGAAGATCACCTTGGAGAACAGCCTGAGGGAGACAGAGGCCCGCTACGCCCTGCAGATGGAGTAGCTCAGCGGGATCCTTCTGCACCTGGAGTCAGAGCTGGCACAGACCCGGGCAGAGGGACAGCGCCAGGCCCAGGAGTAGGAGGCTCTGCTGAACATCAAGGTCAAGCTGGAGGCTGAGATCGCCACCTACCGCCTGCTGGAAGATGGCGACCACTTCAGTCTTTGTGATGCCCTGGACAGCAGCAACTCCATGCAAACCATCCAAAAGACCACCACCCGCCGGACAGTGGATGGCAAAGTGGTGTCTGAGACCAATGACACCAAAGTTCTGAGACATTAGGCCAGCACAAGCAGGGGACCCTCTGGGGAGCAGGAGGCCAATAAAAAGTTCAGAGGTTAAAAAACAAAACAAAACAAAAAACCTAGATGACAGGTTAATAGGTGCGGCAAACCACCATGGCACATGTATACCTATGTAACAAACCTGCACGTTCTGCACATGTATCCCAGAATTTAAAGTAAAATTAAAAAATAAAGAGTATATTTAGTTTGGTAAGACAATGTGATAATTTTACAAACATAAAGTATGACACACCCATTTCCCCACCTCCCTCAAGACCTTTCAACAGTGTCCCATTGCTGTTATTAAGAGAATAAAGCATCCACCATAATCTCCCAGCCCCTGCCTGCTTTCCTTCGTTCTCATCTTGTTCCACTTTCTCCCTTGCTCACTTCCTTGCACATGTCTGATTCCTGCTGCAAGAGGCGTTCTGCACACACCCCCTTCTCTGTTTAGACCATGGTGTCCCCACACTCTGCACTCTCAACCATCAACCTCTGCTCCTCTCCAGGCTGCAAGTGGATCATCCCTTCCAGGATGCATCTGTTTTCTTCCCCTCATCCCAACATACGTCAAATTCTTTTACGGCATACATTTATAGGATCCCTCTTTCCTTTCTTTGGTGTGTGTTCTTCAATTCTTAATCAGAAACCTATTAGAATGACTGTTATATTAGTGCCCCCCACTCTCCCCATCAGACCACAAGTGCATGAGAGCAGGGGCCATGTTCATGTTTGCAACCAGTGGTATTCTCAGTGTGTATTTGCTGAATGAGTAAATGGTTCTGCAATTTCAACCAAAGCTAGAAGCTTGACTTTGGAAGAAGGAAAGTAGATAACATCTCCAAAGCAGACCCTATAGTGTGAGAAAAGAAGGGAAGAACAGAGGGGGAGCAGAAGGATGAATATCGGCACAGGAGTAGGTGAGAGTTCCAGAAACGCTGGGTTTTCAGGTGTTGTATTTACTTCACATCTGTGTTTTCATCCCTGTGTAGTGTGACTCCCATGTCCCTCTCTATTGCCACATTTCTTTACTGACAAGGACAGAGGTAGTGCATTGGGCACACCATTAACCAGCAGACTCTCTTGGACTTCCAAGAAAATGTACAGAAAATAAACTAGAAATGGTATCTCAGAAGAAAAAAAAGTCAAAAATATGAGAATAAACATGGGAAAAAAATTAATGTTTAAAGACAACTTTCCAACATATTTAAGTATCTCTGTGACCTAAAATTTGATCAGGACTCCCCATACTTCTTTCTTTTTACATTGCTCTGTGTGTGTGTGTGTGTGTGTGTGTGTGTGTGTGAATTCAACAGAAATCTACAAAAAATGAACTCTATCGCTAGAATAATGCTACTGCAGGGGAGAGAAATGTAATTTTTTTCTTCCAGCCACCTTAGCTTCATTGGCTGAGGTTCCTATAACAGAAGATGAATCCCAAAAAAGCAAACAGAAGTTTATTAGCAGGTATATTTCATATATTCATGGGAGATACACAGGGAATGAGGGAAGCTCAAAGACACAGCTCAGCACTTTGGTTTATATAACATCTTCAACAAGGATCATAAATGTTTAGAGAAGTGCCAAGACAAAGTAAAAGAACTTCGGGTCACTAGGGGCAGCAAACTGTGGCAAGGCCAATAAGTGAGAGTCTTTGTGTGGATTCTTCTGGTGCTGTCTCCTGAATAATAAGAGTCTGAAGTTGTCTGCAGAGATTGACCTGTGTCCTTCCTGGCAGAGAGGGGAGGAAGGGCACTTTTGCCTTTGTATAATACGATTATGTTGTGTGCTTTTCAGAAAAGAGAGGGAAGGCCACAGCGCGTCTCAATTGCCTCAGCTCAAAATATTTTAGCATGACGTGTGTTAGTGTCTGCACTGTTCCTACTGCAGATATCTCTAAAGGCATCGGACGCATCCACAGCACCACTTGTGGGGAAATCTTGAGCAAAGTCTGGAATCAAAAGTGTAATTCAGCCCCACGGAGTCTCTGAGCCACAGGACAGAGAGAGCTGCTGGGACTCAAGGCAGAACGCTGAGCAGGTGACATTCTATGTGGCTCCCTCCAGTAGACTGGCACGTAAACTGAAGTTCTTTTCACAGATTTGTGTGTGTTTCTTTTGTGGGGAAAAAAAATGACCCTGTAGCTAAAATGTAGACTTCACAGTGCAAGAAAAACAACATCTGGAGCCTTAGCCAGAAGCAGCACAGACCCAGGCAGCCTGGTGGTGTCCGGCGGGGACAGCCCATGAGACCCATCAGCATGTGCCCTGCGAGCCGCCACCAGCAACATATGTTTACATGCTAATAACTGTCAGGCTCATTTAGAACAAATTTGCATCCGTCAAAGTCAAACAGCAAACGAACATTTTGTTGCATGTCAGTGGCCCCTGAGATACTGGGGAGAACTTGGACCACCTGACCCATTCAACTTCCAAGCATCCCGGAGGGAAAATGCAGAACCCAGGAAAGGACTATGCTGGAAATCATTTGTTCTTATGGATCCCAGGAGTCATCTTGTGATTGACCCGAAGACTCCCCTCTGAGGGTGGGGGAGATCTAGGTAGTGGAGGTGAGCCATGCCTGCAGGCCTTCCTTCTATGGGAGGATGGAGTGTGCTTGGCTAGACTCTGCACTTGAATCTCAGCTTGGCTGTCCCAGATGGGAGCAACTCATTTCTATCCTACGACTCTGGGTGTCCTCATCTGTAATGGAAGGTTTTGTTAGATGAGCTTAAAGTCACTCCAATTGCAAAGCTGTGACCTGTGGATACGTGTCAATAAGAATTGCTCACTTCACTTTAACAAGTTACACAGATAGCCAGGCTTCTTCTTCTATCAGCCAGCGTGCCCCAGAAGGCATTGTCACAGGCAAAGAGGTGATTAAAAGGAGTCACTGACTGGATTCTTTGGAGTTAGGTGGGCAGGGCCCAAAGGAAGTGAGAATAGCATCCTCCACACACATCAGCGGCGAGGGATGGCTGAGGAGGGGCTGTTGACCTGGATGGGCATGAGTAGTAGCTGAGGAGGGGAGACAGCTCCTCTCCCTCCCCCACCTTCTACCTGCTGCCAGCAAGGGCCCAGCCAGCAGCCCCAGGCCAGGGGCCAGGCCAGGCTCCCAGAGTCAGAGCCAGGGAGAAGCCAGGCACAGAGAGAAGCCAGTATCCCCATCAACACCGAGGGTCTTGCAAGAATTCTGATGGAAATATTTCAAAGCTCATTCAACAACTCCCTCTCTCCCCAACCAGACTCTGCATGTGATTCCACATTTTCCAACTCCTGACCTGTCCTCAGGGGTGTCTCGCAGGTGGGGCTGCCTGCTCTGCCCAGGACCCGGGACCCTCTGGGGTCCCCTCAGCCTTTCCCAGCAGCGGCTGTCCTCTCTGCTGCCAAATTGTCACCCCCCCTCCCACAACACATGGGAATTTAACATGAGATGTGGGTGGGGACACAGCCAGACCATATCAAGAGGGGACCCAGGGCTCCCTCATGGGGCTCTGGCATGAGCCTGGGTGACACAGGTTAGGAGACCCCATCTGCTTCAGGTTGAATTGCATCCCCCAAGACTCCCAGGGTGTAGTCCTAACCCAGCACCTGAGAATGTGTCTGTATGTGCAGACAGGGCTTTTAAAGAGGTGATTAATGTAAGACAAGTCATTAGGACTGATGTCCTTGTAAGAAGAAGAAATCACACACAGACACCCATAGAGGGACATCCCTGTGAGGACACAAGAGAAGACGCCATCTGAAAGCCAAGAAGAGAGGCCTTAGGAGGAGCCAGCCCTGAACACGCCTCGACCTTGGACCTCCAGACTCCAGGACTATGAGAAATACATCTCTGTTCTTCGTAAAACTGCCCGTGGCAGCCCAAGCAGAGCCGTGTGCCATCTTTGATTCTCAGGAATTCCACTTGTTTTTATTCTCCTGGGTTTTGGGAGGCCCCTGGATGGGTGACCAGCATGTGGCTAAAGTTATAGAAGGAGCTGCTGGTGTAAGAGAGCCCCATACAGCTAGGAGCAGACACTGAGGGGCATGAGGGGAAGGACTGTGAAGCCCCTAGGGACCCGCCACTGTATTTTTATCTCATCAACAGTAGTTAGTTCACTTTCAGCCTGTCCTCCATGCTATTGGGGGGCATTTCATCAGGGGATTATATACCTGGGCACTGGTTATATTTTGTTTCCAAGTACAGCGTGTGACTTCCACCCCTAGGCCAGCTAGCCCCAGTCCCATCCAAACACCACACTTTTCCTTTCCTTCCA
Organism: Alouatta palliata; assembly: GCA_004027835.1. Lineage (NCBI taxonomy): Eukaryota > Metazoa > Chordata > Mammalia > Primates > Atelidae > Alouatta > Alouatta palliata. Next base: position 3,313 of record PVKV010008424.1, on the reverse strand, counting down.
GTTGAGATGCCTTCTTTTCTACTTTTAAAATTTTTCTTTAAACTGGGTGCAGTAGCTCATGTCTGTAATACGAGCATTTTGGGAGGCTGAGGCAGGAGGCTCACCTGAGGCCAGGAGTCCAAGACCAGCCTAGCCAACATGGCAAAACCCTGTCTCTACAAAAAATACAAAAATTAGCTGGGTGCCATGGTGTACAGCTACTCAGGTGACTGAGGCACCAGAATCACTTGAACCCAAGAGGCAGAGGTTGCAGTGAGCAGAAATTGCATCGCTGCACTCCAGCCTGGGTGACAGAGCAAGACACCATCTCAAAACAGAAATGTTATATTGATACATAATAATTGGACATATTAATGGAGTACGTGTCATACTTTGATCCATGCCTATAATGCATAATCATCAAAGAGGGTAGTTGGATTATCCATCATTTCAAATATTTATCATTTCTTTGCATTGGGAATGTTTTGAATTTTTTCTTCTAGCTATCTTGAAATATGCAATAAATTATTGTTCACAATCATCACCCTACTGTGCTATAAAATACAGTAAAAATTATTCCTTCTAACTGTATCTTTATACCAATTGTATTTGGGCCATTTTTGCATTGCTATAAAGAAATACCTGAGACTGAGTAATTGATAAAGAAAAGAGGTTTCATTGGCTTGTGGTTCTGCAGGCTGTCTAGAAAGCATGATGCTGGCATCTGCTCAGCTTCTGGGGAACCCTCAGGAAACTTACAATCATGGCAGAAGGTAAAGGGGGTGCAGGCACATCACATGAAAAAAGCAGGAGCGGACAGGCACGGTGGCTCATGCTTGTAATCCCAGCACTTTGGGAGGGCAAGACGGATGGATCATGAGGTCAGGAGATCGAGACCATTCCCGGCCATGGTGAAATCCTGTCCCTACTAAAATACAATTAGCCAGGCATGGAGGTGCATGCCTGGAGTCCCAGCTATTTAGGAGGCTGAGCATGGGAATCATTTGAACTAGGGAGATGGAGGTTGCAGTGAGCCAAGATCGTGCCACTACACTTCAGCCTGGGTGACAGAGCAAGACTCCATCCAAAGGAAGGAAGGAAAGAAGGAAGGAAGGAAGGAAGGAAGGAAGGAAGGAAGGAAGGAAGGAAGGAAGGAAGGAAGGAAGGAAGGAAGGAAGGAAGGAAGGAAAGAAGGAGGGAAGGAAGGAAAGAAGGAGGGAAGGAAGGAAAGAAGGTAGGAAGGGAGGGAAGGAGGAAAGAAGGCAGGGAGGCAAGGAGGAGGGAAGGTGCCACCCACTTTTAAATGACCAGATCTCAAAAGAACTCACCGTTGTGAGAACAGCACCAAGGGGCTGGTGCCCAAGCATCCATGAGAATCTGCCCCAATGATCCAGTGACCGCTCATGAGGCCCCACCTCGAACAGTGCTGATTACAATTCACCATGAGATTCAGGTAGGAACACACTTCCAAACTATACTGCGAATAAACCAAGCTGTCTCTATCCCTCTGGTAACCAACGTTCTACTCTCTACCTCCATAAGATCAGCTCCTCTCGCTTCTGCACATAAGTGAGAAGAAGCTACATTCATCTTTCTGTGCCCGGCTTGCTAACATAATGCCCTCTGGTTCCATCCATGTTATGCAAACGGCAGGCTTTCATTCTTTTTATGGCTGCATAATATTTTATTGGGTTTATATACCAAATGTGTATCTATTCATTTTTTGTCTGTGTGCTCATTGATGGACACTTAGGTTGATTCTGTAACTTTGCTATTCTGAAAAATGCCTCACCCCATGTTTATTGGGTGTGTTTATTTAGTACATGTCTTTCCCACTAAAATCCAAGCCCCGTAAAAGCAGTGATCGTGTCTAAACATCCACCAATATGCACAGGCCTCTAAGTCAGTGCCCACTGCATGGTAGACATCATAATTATCAAAACTTTTAATGAATAAGTGAAAGCTATATTTTTTTAACGTGACTGTTCTCATATTCCAAATATCGATGGTAAGCCTATTGACTTGTTAATGCTTCACCTAAATAAAGAAAAAAAACAATTAATGGGTAACATATTTTCTAAGATTTCCTTTGATTTCACTACACAGATTAGCATTTACCAGACACTCTTCAAATTCCCTTAAGATGAGCCCTGATTGGGCTTCTGTCTCAATTGCTGAAAATCTTGACTTTCTCCTTCCTTCATTCAATGGTTCAGAGCCCAGACTTCATTTTCATACACTATTAGTAAGATTCACATTCTAGAAGAAGGCTAAATTGTTCATTTGCGTTAACTCAGCACTTGGGACCAATAACCTCACTGAGAGAAAGTAAAGCTATGTTTTTTCTTTTCAAAACGAGCCCACAGTTGTTGCCTATAGAATTATCTTAAACCTTTGGGACCCAAGCCTCAACATCTTATTTAAAAACACAGAACTTTGAGGCAAGTCATCTTTCCCAACTAGACATATAAAAATATGGCGGCATTTTAAAACTGAAACCTTGGTTTAAAAAAAGAGAGAAAAAGTATATATACATCTGAGCTTTTGTCTAGTTCTATAAGTCGAATCTACTTTCATTAAATACAGTATAGCACCCTGAGTCAAACAGAAATATAGGATGGGGCTTTCTGTTCCCACCCACGATTCCTTTCACGCTCTAATGATGTGGGTATGTGTAACTTCCACGAACAGTTTGCTTTTGCTAATGTCCATTTCAAAGGCTTCGAGGTGCTACATATGCCAGAGCAAACATTCACAACATTATTTGTATTTTCTTTCCAAATTACATACAATTCCAAAGGAAGTTTTACTGAAGAATCTCTAGTATTTACTTATATTGGTTTCTTTTAAAGGTGGATTTTCCACCTTTAATTCTCGTTTAAAGCTGTGAAACTCAACACAGCCTCACCTAGAATTTCTAACTTGTCTAGCCAGTGAGTAGAGAGCTTTTCTCTGATTAAAATAAATTTCTTTTTTATGCTGTTAATCAATTGAGTTTGCTGCTTTCCCTGAAGTAACAAGAATAGAATCCCAGTCTCTGAAATCAAGTACATTGAGTTGTAGTTTTTGTTTATTTGTTTTTTGAGACAGAGTCATCCTCTGTTGCCCAGGCTAGAGTATAGTGGTGCAATCTCGGCTCACTGCAACCTCCACCTCCTGGGTTCAAGGGATTCTCCTGACTCAGCCTCCTGAGTAGCTGGGATTACGGGCACCCGCAACCATGCCCGACTAATTTTTGTATTTGTAGTAGAGACGGGGTTTCACCATCTTGACCAGGCTGGTCTTGAACTCCTGACCTTGTGATCCACCTGCCTCAGCCTCCCAAAGTGCTAGG
>PVKV010008423.1:56529-88182 GCA_004027835.1 Alouatta palliata | reverse complement strand
AGTGAAACCCCGTCTCTACTAAAAATACAAAAATTAGCTGGGCATGGTGGCACGTGCCTGTAGTCCCAGCTACTCAGGAGGCTGAGGCAGGAGAATTGCTTGAACCCAGGAGGTGGAGGTTGCGGTGAGCCGAGATCGCGCCATTGCACTCCAGCCTGGGTAACAAGAGCGAAACTCCGTCTCAAAAAAAAAAAAAAAAGAAAGAAATATTTTAGAACATGCTTGATTTTTTACTCTTTAGTTATATTTCTGTACATGATTTTAGTGGTTGTTCTAGCTTATTGAAATCTAATTTAATATTAACTTATTACTGGTAAAATACTGAAACTTAGTGATATTTTAGTTTCATTACATTATGGCTTCATTACAACCTTTTCTCTGTGAGATTCTTATAATATGTATTTCACATACATGCAAATTAATTCCAAAAATATAGTCTCACAATTTTAAGCAGCCATGTGTCTTTTAAAGAAATTAAGAGGGAGAAACAAACAAGCATCTCTTTTAGCTTTATGCACATATTTACTTTCTCTGGTGTACTTTGTTCTAACTTTACCTCCAAGTTACCATCTAGAGACACTCACTCAATTTGATGAGCTTCTCTTAGCAGTTCTTGTAGGGCAGCTCTACTAGCAACACATTTTCTGCTACTTTCTTGAGAGTGCATTTTTTTCATCTTTTTTTTTTTTTTCTTTGAAGGATCATTTTCCTGGATACTGAGTTCTTACCTGATGGGTTTTTCAGAGGTATTTGAATTTTCTTCTTTCAATATGCTTTCTGAATATATCATTCAAGTGTCTTCTCATCTTTCCTATTTATAATGAGAAATCATGACAGTGAAGGTGAGAAGACACTTGAATGGTGTATTCATGGTAAATTAACTTCATGGTAAAAAGTTAACTTTATTGTCCCGCTGTGTGTAATTAGTCAGTTTTTTCTTGTTGCTTGGAAGATTTTGTCTTTGACTTTCATCATTCTGACTGTTGTGTAGGTTGTGTTTTCTTTGCCTTTAGTCCATTTTAGGTTCACTAACATTCTAGAAGTTATATTTTTCACCAAATTTGGAAAGTTTCATCCTTTAGTTTTTAAAATATTTTCTCTGACTGTCTTTTTTCTTCTGGAACTCCAATTACATATATGTTTGAGTGCTTGTTATTGTCCCAGACATCTGAGAAAACTTCTATTGGTCTTTAAATATTTTCTCTCTGTCTTTTCACTGAGTTATTTCTATTGATAGTTCTTCAAGTTAAACTCCTTCTTACATATTAAATCTGCTGTTATACCCATCTAGTAAACGTTTATATCAACCATTATACTTATTAGTTCTAGAATTTTTATTTTATTTTATTTTTAACGTTTCCATTTGTCTGTTGAGGTTCCATATTTGCTCACGTATTATTAGCATATTTTCTTTTAGTTATTTGTACTTTTTAAAAATATTAGACTATATAGGTAATAAATAACTTAATAATGTAGTAACTTAAAAATCTGTCTGTTACATCCAGTAGAGTCTGAATCTGAATAGATGGTTTTTTTTATCTATAGCTTTGTTCCCCTTAGCATGTGGCTTATTTTTTATGTTTTTGAATATCTAGTAATTCTTGCTTTGAAATTGGACGTTATAGAGAACACATTTGTAGTAACTCTGGATTCTATTTTGCCTTTTGAGGTTTTTTGGTTATTTGTTTTAATATACAATTAAGTTACCTGGGCACAAACTTTGAAATCTGTCCCCTTGCCATCACTACTGTTTTTGTTCGTACAGTTTTAAGTCTCAATCCATATGGCTCTCTCACGTACTTGTGTAGCTTAGTGATCACATAATAATTTGGGCAAATGTTACTCTTCATCACAAGCTAGTCAGACTTCCATGTTTGGCTGCTAGCTTGATGTGAGTTGAGCAACACACTCAAGAGTGGGTCAGATTCATAATTCTCCCCAGGATTTTGCTTCATGTCAGTGTCTTTGCATCCCACCTGCATGTGCAATTCTGCAGTCATCACGGATGTGTGTTGAATTTATTGTCTCAATCACTGTATGCGTTCTTGCTTCCAAGATCTCCAAATAAATTTATAGCTTCTCTACCATCACCTCAAACCAAGTTTCACTCATAGGAACCAGAGCTTAGATTTCTGCTTCTAGAACTAGATAAAAATATCCATAGGCAAGAATGCTGCACACTCATTATTTTAACCTAATACAGCAGTATTTTTTTGTGGGAAAGTGTTCCTCACATTTTTGTCTACGTTTGATTATTCCTCAGTGTCCTGAAATTATTGCTTCAAGATTTTGTCTAGTTTCATTATTCTTTACTGTGGGGAAAATTGTCTGATTTATTCATACCATTAATACTGAAAGTTTGGTTCCTCAAACTCATGTTTATAATAATAATCCTCATGAGAAAAATCTTGACTTATTGAGACTCAGTGTTTTTTATATTTTGATTCCTTCATCATAAAAATGAAATAACAAATATGTAATGTATTAACATTATACTCTACCAAATTATTGATCTGGCTTGAAATAATAACGGCTTAACATAGCTCTTCTTATGTGTCAAAGTTCTAAGTACTTTACATTGTAACTTATTTAATTCCCATATAAGGAAATCATATTAAAAAAACACTAATATTATGCCTGTATTATTCCATTTTCACACTGCTATGAAGAGCTACCTGAGACTGGGTAATTTATAAAGAAATGAGGTTGAATTGGCTCATCGTTCTGCATGGCTGGGGAAGCCTCAGGAAACTTACAATCATGGTGGAAGGGAAAGGGGGAGAAAGGCACATCTTACATGACTGTAGGAGAGAGATAGAGAGGTGCAACACACTTTTAAGCCATCAGCTCTCATTAAAACATACTATGAGAACAGCAAAGGGGAAATTCACCCCCTGATCCAATAACTTCCCACCAAGCTCCTCTTCCAATTTGACATGAGATTTGGGAGGGGCCAGAGGCAGAATGTTATAGTTTGGATTTGTGTCCCCACCCAAATCTTATGTCAAATTGGAGGCAGGGCCTAGTGGGAGGTGATTGGATCATGGGAATGGATTTTCCCTTTGCTGTTCTCATGATAATGAGTGAGTTCTCATGAAATCTTTAAGATTTAATTACTGCCCTATTGAGTTTCAGACTTTCATGGGGCTTGTAGCCCCTTGATTTTGTTCAACTTCTCCCCTTTGCAATGAGAGCATTTACTCCCATTGTCTGTACCCTCATTGTATCTTGGAAGTAACTAACTTGTTTTTGATTTTACAGGCTCATAGGTGAAAGGGACTTGCCTTGTCTCAGATGAGACTTTGGACTTGGACTTTTGAGTTTATGCTAGAATGAGTTAAGACTTTTGGGAAACTCTTGGGGAGCTATGATTGGCTTTGAAATGTGAAAAGGACATGAGATTTGGGATGAATGGAATGATATGGATTGGCTTCATGTTTCCATGAAAATCTCATCTTGAATTGTGATCACCACTTGGCTTGGTGAGAGGTGATTGAATCATGACTTATAAATTCTTCATAAATTACTCAGTCTCAGGTAGTTTTTTACAGCAATGTGAGAATGGCCTAATATAATGTCCTTCCTACAGATGGAAACCAATGCTCAGGAAGAAGAACTGATTTGATGAAGCTATGTAACTAATGAGTAATGAAGTCAAGACTCAACCATTCTGGTTCCTGAGTCCATGACTGAGACACTGTACTCTTCCCTCTCTTAATTTCCCGAAACTGTGACTTAGGAAGACTCAACATCAAATCTACCAGGGTACCTCACAGTTCTGTACTTACACTTGCTCTTTTCCAGTCGACATCAGTGTGCTGGCTTGTTCTCTGATAATGCCTACAAGATACAGCTTGACAAAATCCCTTTCGTTTATATGCAGAAATGAGAAGACTGTGTTTTTGTGCATTTTTACAATTTACATGTACTGTTTTTCAACTCTGGGTACATGACGAAAGTAAACAACTACGTTAAATGAAAGCATGCCATCAATTTCTGAGGTACTATACTAAGAACTTCCCTGTATGATAATGTCATGGAAATATTACATCTGATTCTTTCAAGCAGCAGTCAAACCAAGGCTCAGAATATTGAAGTGGATTCAAACAAATGTATCCTAGGTCCATTCAACCTGATATGGCTAGGTTAGCCAAGAAGGGTAAGGAGGGCATGTGTGGATGTGTGAAGAGTGAAGAAGAGGTATAGGGAGAGCAGAGGTTGGGACTCAACTTTTCACAGCCAAAAGCATATAGGAGGAAATCACTTGCTCCACAGTATACAAATTGCCCCAAAATGCTTTTGAAGGAGACAGCCTGTAGTGCGATTAAATCATGCTTACATTCAGATCATCTGAAAAGTGTCCAAGCAGTTTCCTAGTTTATAGCGAGAGTAGGAGAGCTGCTGCAAGACGACACACAGTTAGCAGCCCAACATTTTTCCTCATACATTACATATGATGGGTAATTTCCCCTGACGGATGCATGCTTACCATTTCAGTAATGAGCTTAACGAAGCTTGTGAATGATTTGCCTACTGTATTGATTTTGTAACCCAGATTTAAAATTATTGCTTTGTTATTGTTTACATTGTGTATGTTGCATTATTTGTAGTATCTTTTTATTTCTGCATTTTTTATCTAATTCATTGAGTGAATACAAACATTTTTTATATTTAGTCTATCTTCTTCAATAGTGATAGCAGTCTTTATATACAGCATTTTAATTTTGTTCCTTCAGTTTTCATATAAGCATTCTATTTTGTTGCTTTCTAAATAACTTTAATTTCAGTTCTGATTTTCTCTAATTCATAAGTTATCTAAGAGAGTAGTTGGTGATATCAAAAGAGGTAAGGTATTCTTGTTGCCTTTTATTGCTTATTTCTAACTTTTATTAGCTTATGATTAGAGAATATGAACCACAAAAAACTACTTTTGTAAACAAGTTATGACTTTTATAGGTAAGTACATATCCATTTTTACAAATAATCCAAATGCAGTATGCACATCTATAAAACACTTTCTGGAGAAAATACATCTCTCTGTATCTTGTCATTTATTTATACATGTATAAATTTTTATTAACCTATGTTCTTTTTTCCCTGTGGAAATATGTAATTGAGTGATGTTTTTGCATATTTTGCACCATAACTATTATGTTTGTACTTCTTATTTTTTGTTATATGTTGAATGTTAAGTTGTTTGGTGTATTGCGGTTTATTATTGGTGGAGTTTATTTATAAATGGGGAATCTGGCTATTAAAATAAAAGCCTTCTATATTATTTAGCATTTTCAATATTGAATTCTACCCCGACTCATATTAAAGTTGCTTCCAGCTTCCTCCTGGTTTAGTTTTGGTAGAGTACAAGTGTCTAGGAATTTATCCATTTCTTCCTGGTTTACTGGTTTATGTGAGTAGAGCTGTTTGTAGTAATCTCTGATGATAGTTTGTATTTCTGTGGGATCAGTGGTGATATCCCCTTTATCGTTTTTTATTGCATCTATTTGATTCTTCTCCATTTTCTTTTTTATTAATCTGGCTAGCAGTCTGTCTATTTTGTTGATCTTTTCAAAAAACCAGCTCCTGGATTTATTGATTTTTTGAAGGGTTTTTTGTGTCTCTATCTCCTTCAGTTTTGCTCTGATCTTAGTTATCTCTTGTCTTCTGCTAGCTTTTGAGTTTTTTTGATCTTGCTCCTCTAGTTCTTTCAATTTTGATGATAGGGTGTTAATTTTCAATCTTTCCTCTCTCTCTGGTGGGCATTTATTGCTATAAATTTCCCTCTCAATACTGCTTTAGAGGTGTCCCAGAGATTCTGGTAAGTTGTGTCTTCATTCTGGTTGGTTTCAAAGAACATCTTTATTTCTGCCTTCATTTCATTGTTTATTCAGTCAACATTCAGAAGCAAGTTGTTCAATTTCCAAGTGGTTGTGGAGATTTGAGTGTGTTTCTTGATCCTGAGTTCTAGTCTGATTGCGCTGTGGTCTGATAGACAGTTTGTTATGATTTCTGTTCTTTTGCATTTGCTGAGGAGTGATTTGCTTCCAATGATGTGGTCAATTTTAGAGTAAGTGCAATGTGGTGCTGAGAAAAATGTAAATTCTGTGGATTTGGGGTGGAGCGTTCTGTATATGTCTATTAGATCTGCTTGGTCCAGCTCTGCATTCAATCAATAGCCTACCAACCAATAAAAGTCCAGGTCCAGATGGGTTCACAGCCGAATTCTACCAGACGTACAAAGAGGAGCTGGTTCCATTCCTTCTGAAACTGTATCAAACAATACAAAAGGAGGGAATCCTCCCTAACTCATTTTATGAGACCAACATCATCCTGATACCAAAATGAGGCAGAGACTCAACTAAAAAAGAAAACTTCAAGCCAATATCCATCATGAACATCGACACAAAACTCTTCAATAAAATTCTGGCAAACAGATTGCAACAGGACATCAAGAAGCTTATCCATCACGACCAAGTAGGCTTCATCCCGGGAATGCAAGGCTGGTTCAACATATGCAAATCCATAAATGTAATCCATCACATAAATGGAACCAAAGACAAAAACCACATGATTATCTCAACAGATGCAGAGAAGGCCTTCAATAAAATTCATCAGCCCTTCATGCTAAAAACTCTCAATAAACTGGGTATTGATGGAACATATCATAAAATGATAAAAGCTATATATGACAAACTTACAGCCAATATCATACTGAATGGGCAAAAGCTGGAAGAATTCCCTTTGAAATCAGGCACAAGACAAGGATGCCCTCTCCCACCACTCCTATTCAACATAGTATTGGAAGTTCTAGCCAGAGCAATCAGGCAAGAAAAAGAAATAAAGGGTATTCAATTAGGAAAGGAGGAAGTCAAACTGTCTCTATTTGCAGATGACATGATTGTATATCTAGAAGACCCCATCAACTCAGCCCAAAATCTTCTCAAACTGATAAGCAACTTCAGCAAAGTCTCAGGATACAAAATCAATATGCAAAAATCACAAGCATTCCTATATACCAATAACAGACAGAGAGCCAAATCAAGAGCAAACACCCATTCACAATTGCTACAAAGAGAATAAAATACCTAGGAATACAACTAACAAGGAACGTAAAGGATCTCTTCAAGGAGAACTACAAACCACTGCTCAACAAAATAAGGGAGGACACAAACAGATGGAGAAACATTCCATGCTCATGGTTAGGAAGAATCAATATCATGAAAATGGCCATACTGCCCAAAGTAATCTACAGATTCAATGCTATCCCCTTCAATCTACCAATGACCTTCTTCACAGAACTGGAAAAAACCACCTTAAACTTCATATGGAATCACAAGAGACCCCACATAGCCAAGACAATCCTAAGCAAAAGGAACAAAGCCAGAGGCATCACACTGCCAGACTTCAAACTATACTACAAGGCTACAGTAATGAAAACAGCATGGTACTGGTACCAAAACAGAAACACAGACCAATGCAACAGAACAGAGACCCCAGAAGAAACACCACACATCTACAACCATCTGATCTTTGACAAACCCAGAAAAAACAAGCAATGGGGAAAGGACTCTATGTCTAACAAATGGTGTTGGGAAAACGGGCTAGCAGTGTGCAGAAAGCAGAAACTGGACCCCTACCTGTCACCTTACACTAAAATTAACTCCAGATGGATCAAAGATTTCAACATAAAACCTAACACCATAAAAACACTAGAAGAAAACGTAGGCAAAACCATCCAGGACGTAGACATAGGCAAGGACTTAATGACTAAAACACCAAAAGCAATGGCAATAAAAGCCAGGATAGACAAATGGGATCTAATTAAACTCCAGAGCTTCTGTACAGCAAAAGAATCCATCATTAGAGTGAACTGGCAACCAACAGAATGGGAAAAAATTTTTGCAATCTACCCATCTGACAAAGGGTTAATATCCAGAATCTACAAAGAACTAAAACGATTTACAAGTAAAAAACAATCCCATTCAAAAGTGGGCGAAGGATATGAACAGACACTTTTCAAAAGAGGACATATATGAGGCCAACAAACATATGAAAAAATGCTCATCATCACTGGTCATTAGAGAAATGCAAATCAAAACCACACTGAGATATCATCTCACACCAGTTAGAATGGTAATCATTAAAAATCAGAAGACAACAGATGCTGGAGAGGATGTGGAGAAATAGGAACACTCTTACACAGTTGGCAGGAGTGTAAATTAGTTCAACCATTGTGGAAGACAGTGTGGCGATCTCTCAAGGATCTAGAAATAGAAATTCCATTTGACCCAGCAATCCCACTATTGGGTATATACCCAAAGAACTATAAATCATTCTACTATAAAGACACATGGACATGTATGTTCATTGCAGCCCTGTGTACAATAGCAAAGACCTGGAACCAACCCAAATGCCCATCAATGATAGACTGGACAAAGAAAATGTGGTACATATACACCATGGAATACTACGCAGCCATAAAAAATGATGAGTTCGTGTCCTTTGTAGGAACTTGGATGAATCTGGAAACCATCATTCTCAGCAAACTGACCCAAGAACAGAAAGTCAAGCACCGTATGTTCTCACTCATTGGTGGGTGTTGAACAACGAGAACACGTGGACTCGGAGAGAAACATCACACACAGGGGACACTTGGCAGGGGTAGGGGAGAGACAATAGGGGGTGGGGAAGGAGGGGAGGGTGGGGAGGGTAACATGGGGAGAAATGCCAAATATAGTATACACCTAAAGTAAAATAAATAAATTATTAAAATAATAATAATAAATAAATAAAGTTGCTTCCATAGCTTTCCTGTTTGTTTACTTCTATCTGGAATCTCTTTGTGAACTCTTTTATTTTTAACCTTCTACTTTTTTCTCATTGGATTTGTTTATTTTTTTGTTGACGTAATATAGCCAGGTTTATTAGAGTTTAGTTTATTTGTGTTTGTTTGTTTTAACCCAATCTGAAAATGTTTTTCTGTGTAGCCCAAGAATAAAAGCATGACCTAGATTTTAATCTTGCCCCACATCCACCAAAAATACTTTATAAATACAAAAAAAATCAGGGCAAATAGAACCCCACATAATGCAAATCTTCAGCACAACTATAAAGAAACCACACGGAACTGCCTGCATATAGAAAGATAAACACCAAACTCCATCAGAGGCAACATTCAGCCCCAACATCATTGGCTGCTAATACTAGTTACTGGAAGTTTACCAAAAAACATGACATGTTCATGGTCCCAAAGTGATATGGTTTGGCTGTGTCCCTACCCAAATCTCATCTTGAACTGTAGCTCCCAAAATCCCCATGTATCATGGGAGGTAATTGAGTCATGGAGGAAGGTTTTTCCCATGCTAGTCTCATGATAGTGAATAAGTTTCATGAGATCTGATGGTTTTATGAAGGGCAGTTCCCCAGCACGCAATCTCTTGCCTGCCCCCATGTAAGATGTGCCTTTGCTCTTCCTTTCCCCTGTGAAGCCTCCCCAGCCATGTAAGACTGTAAGTCCATTAAACCTCTTTTTATTTATAAATTACCCAGTCTCAGGCACTTCTTCATAACGGTATGAAAATGGACTAATACCCAAAGCATCTCTCCACAAATGACTTCATTACAAGTGGAAGAAAATACTAACTTTGTGGTGGAAAAACCTGTTAAACCCCACTTTTGTGAAGCAATCAAAGGGAATTTCACCAGCAAAGAGACAAGGGGATATCCTGTGTTACTTGATCTGATGCACACAGAGAGACAGGCATCACTTCCATAAAGGTCCTGCAAAATCGAATCTAGCCCAAATCTAATGCAGAGGAAACTTATGCAAACACAAACCAAGGGTTGCTCTAGGAAATAACTGGCCAGAGTTCCTCCAAAATGCCAAGGTCTTAAAAGACAGAGAAAGGTTGAGGAGTTCTCCCAAACTGTCATAATTATGTATGACAACTGAAAGTGATGTGTGAGCCTGAAGTGTATCCTGAGCAGTAAAAAGAAATTTGCTATGAATGACATTATAGAGAAAACTGGTAAAATATAAATATGACATATAGAGTCAATAATGGAGTATGACTGGGCACAGTGGCTCACACCCATAACCCCAGCACTTTGGGAGGTCGAGGTGGGCGGATCACCTGAGGTCAGGAGTTGGAGACCAGCCTGGCCAACATGGTGAAGCCCCGTCTCTACTAAAACTACAAAAATTAGCCAGGCATGTTGGTACACACCTATAATCTCAGCTACTGGGAGGCTGAGGCAGGAGAATTGCTTGAGCCTGGGAGGTGGAGGTTGCAGTGAGCTGAGATCACACCACTCTACTCTAGCCTGGGTGACAAGAGTGAAACTTCATCTCAAAATAATAATAACAATAACAATAATAATAACGGCCTGTGAATTTCCTGACTTTGATAATATTCCTGTGGCTATGTTAGAGGATATCTCACTTTTGAGGGAATTCACACTGAACTGTTTAGGAGTCAAGGATCACCTTGTCTTCAATTTACCCTCAAATAGGTCAGAAAAATATTACAAATGTACAGAAAGCAAAAAATAAAATATATATAACGAGAGAAAAGTAGATGATTCTGATGAAGATTATACAGAAAGTTCTTCATAATAGACTCATGTCTTTTCCGTAATGTTAAAATTTTATCAAATACAAAGTTTAGCAAGAAAGAAAAAATTATACACATTCGTGTTTGAATTGATTTGCTTGGTTTTATTCCCATCCTCTTAGCTAAAATTGACTAGTTTTCTGTGTTTTTTCTCTTTTCCCCCCTTTCATTTGTTTGCCGCTTTGGTCAACTTGCTCCGGCTTCCCTTTTATTGTTATTACGTGGAAGCTTCTGTGTATTTCCCATCCATGTGAATATCTTCCATTCCCCAAGATTATAATTCTCTGATTTTGACGATCAGTGAGAGCAAGACACCACCTATTTCTTCCACGAGAGACACAATAAAACAGGCCCCTCTCTCTCACGCAGCATGAGGCAGAAAGTACTCTCTCTCTTTCTCCTCACCTTGTAGTTCCTGTCCTAATTACTGTGACAGCTCTGCCCTCCATCACCAAACCAGCAATCTCAGTCTCGTCATCCAGCCACTCAGGCGTTCACCAAGTTGTGTCCCTTCCACGCCAGTGCCATGGACCACGCCCGTGCTTCTTCTCCACTCCCGTGCTGCTCCCAACATACCAACACGCACCCAGTTGTCCCCCTCCACTCCATCTCCGTGTTATCCCTGTGTTAGCTTCTGCATGCAAATGTCTTAATCATGTCACCTCCTGACTTTAAACTCCAACAGTTCCCCAATTACTTGTGAGTAAAGTCAAATAACAATGAGGGTCACAGAATCCCTCACTGTGTATCTCCCATCTGCTGTGCCAGGCACCTCCTTTCCCCTGACCCAGGTTCCTGCTCCTCTCACCCTAACCAGGCTCACTCCAGGGGCCTGCCCTCTTGGTAGGTAGTTCCCAATTCGGAAGCCCTTCCTCTTCCTCTCTATCTGCCCAACCCCTCTCTACTCCTTAACATCTAAAACAAGCACTACTGCCTCTGAGCTCTCCTTGGGCACCCCTGGTAGAGCCATTGCTCCTGGGTCCTCTTAGTATCTCTAACACAGCATTCATCAACTTGAATTGCAGCAATCGGAATGCCTCGTGCAGTGTATTATGTTTACCTTGGGTTCCTTGGTATTTAGCATGGTGCCTCCACAGACAATTGGGAATCAATACACAAGTGCAGGTGCACAGGGAAAGCAAACAGGCAAGTGACAGAACCACTGGCACTCACCGTCCACACGGGAAGTAGAACTTGTGAAGGTGTGAAGGGCGTGGTTTCCCTGATCCAGAACCAGTCCTGCACTGACCCTGCAGGTTGAGCCCCAGCAATGTCCTCCACTTGCCTTTTACTCACTTCGTTCATGTGTCACACAGTAGGGCCTGAGTGATGCCTTTCTGTGCCCACAATATCTGTCTTCCTTTCAAAATATGCAGAAAAGATTAAAACTGCTCTTATGATGCCTTCCAGGCAGCTAAGTTGAGTTGCAGTGCTGAAGAGGCAGCTGACAAAGATCCCAGCCTTGCGGACTCTGCCGATCAGTTACCCCCTCCGCTAGGGACAGAAGGAGAAGTCTTTGGAAAAGCCCCGCCCCAGATGAAGGCCGCTCGCTGCCTGATGCTTATGAAACAGAACCTGCCAGCAGCCACTCCTGATCCTGACTCCCGTCTAGGCTGTGCCGAGCCTTCTGCGAATGCTGGGACCACTCTCACACCCAAATGAAAGAAAACAACAGCTTACATTTCAATAAATTAAATGGGATTAAAACAAAAAACACAGAATGATGTCGTGATTTCTAATTTGAGGGCATAAAGGCAGAAGGAGAGGGGGCAGGTTCTTAATGGAGCTCCCAATGGCCATGAAATGTAGGGAAAAGCCATTTCCATAAATTATGGAAATACACGCTGGCCTCAAGTGCATCCCATTTTCATATTGTTTTGCCGCCTTAATGACATAGGCTATTTTTGTAACATCTGTTTTTAGGGAGCCTCCCTTTCTCCTGCACTTCATTAGAAATTCAGCAGCTCTCTTTTCTAATGAGTGCTCATTGGCACTGGGAAATGGGTGGTGTGCCTTTGTGTGGCTGCACGGGCCATGACGCTTGAGTGGAAATGCTTCAGGCACAGAGCATGACCTGGGACAAGTGTCTGGATGGTGCGACAGCCAGTGCAGTGTGCCCCACGGAGGCGCATGCTTTCCTGGAGAGGACAGAGGGGTGGGGAAGATGTCTGGTGACAGTGATTTGATGATAAACAAGCAGATGCTATGTTTACCATCCTCAAACAGCAGTGTGGATCCAAAGAGTCTGATATAGACTGTGTTTGATGAAACTTTAGGAAAATCCTGACTTTATTTATTTATACAGTAAGGTACTGTATTTCTTGAAGTTGAAAGCACACCTAGAAATTAAGCCCCACCATCAAATGCTGAAAAGCAGAGAGGAACACAGGGGCTGTCTGAGAGTTTGTCACAATGCATGACAAGCTTCTCAGGTTCAGGCTGCCAAGAGGCTCAATCTGCAGTGAGCCCCCTTTGTTAATGGGACAGGCATGGAGCTCCACACTGATTCTGGGATTAAAGGGAAGCAAGAAAAGGAGAAAATGGAGAAACAAGGAGTGTGGGAGAGTAGGAAACCAGAGGAGCCTGGGGAGCAGGTGGAAGGTGTCACTCTCTCCATTGCAACTTACAACGGTGCTGTGTCCCAGGGCCCCTGGCCAAGCATCCACTGTCCCTGCAAGTCCTGAGCACCCACTGCAGACTAACCCTGTTTGGCAGGACCCTGAACACAAAGTAGGAAATGGTGTTTTCAGCTGAGGCAAGTCCAGGTGAGAGTGGCTTATCTGAGTTCTACATGACACAGCTTCATCCTGAGATTTTGAGTTCTGTGTGTTAGCATGAACTCTGTACATCTTCCTATTATTAAGATATGAGAATATGTTTTCCAATATGTAACACATACATCTGAAATTCAAAGGATAAAACTTTGAGAATCATAAGATTGGCGGCGCTTTCAGAAGACGCCGCACCATTATGTTATAGACTAGCCAGGTTGCTGGCTGTCAAGCACTTAAACTAGAAGTGAAAGAAACCCCTCTTGTTTCATTTCCTAACTCCAACCTCATCCCCACCTCCACACACACATGCACACATGTGCACACACATTCTTTCTCTCTTTCCTTCTCCCTGCCTCCTTGTCCCAACTTGTGTGACATGTCCTGGTGCCTCCGCTTTGCAGCTGGTTTGGGTGACCATAGACGGTACTAGTTTCTGTTTGAGCTCCAGTAAAAAGAGAGAGAACAGAGGTTTGACTTTCACAGCTTTGATTCTGGGCTGGCACTTGTCCTTCTATCCTGTCCTCCAAATCTCAGTTTCTTCTGGGAGGCAGCCCATGCCAGCCCACACCAGCCCCTGCCAGCCCACGCCATGGCCCTGGGCAGCTCTGCATTGCAGAAGCCGTTGACGGCCTGAGGTGGGCTTGATCTGACAATACGTTCCGTGGCTGTCTCCTCATTTGGTTTGCCATTCCATCCAGACATGCTGCTGAGTTCAATGGCTCCAACTGTCTCTCCAATTCAGCCAGAAGAGCCACTTGGGGTAGCAGCTCAGGGAATGGCAGAAGTCCTTCAAATCACTGATTGTACCGGGGGACTCAAGGAAGTAGGTTTAGCCCTCCAGTTTCTCTCCTGTGAACTATGAGGAATCACAGTGTGTACCTCTCCTACATACTGCTCACGCCTCCCCTGCGTACACCTCATGCTGCTGAGGACACACAAAGGCCAGCTACCTAAAAGCACTGAAAAGCCAATCACCTAGAGCTAAATGCCTAACCAAAATAACACCACCCCGCTGTCACAGAACCATGTTAAGGATTATTTTAAATAAGAAGATGAAGTGCCACACATGCTACTTAGCCCAGAAAGTGGTCAATGAATTTTCAAAGTGAGCGTGTGTGTTCTGCTATTTGATATGCTTCTCTCTTCCTCCCAAGAGCTCTTTAAATAACTGATCGCAGAAAGTTTGTGTTCTGGAGAAACTTCTGCAACTCATGTTTCATCCCTCTGAGGTCTGTATGTTCCCTCAGGAAAAGACAAATCTTATCATTTCATTGCTAAGAATACCTCTGTGCACTCTTTTCTGGACAGAAGAAACTAAAATAAAGCCACATCCACACCAGAGTTAGAGCCCAGGGAGAAGCAGCATGACTCCACACACCAGCCCGAGTTTGCATCCCCGGTGGTTTTGGAGGTTACCTGGTTAAAAGATGATTTGCAGGCCAACTTCCTTCTTTGCAGCAAAAGCACCTGTCTGACTGGACTGGGGTACCTGTAGGTTTCCCCCACACACACTGTGCTTTCCAGGGCAGCAGCTCCTATTCTGGAAGTTGTCACCGTGTTCCTACAGAGAATCATCCCTAGTTAGGGAGCCCTAGAAAGTTGAGTCTCTGAGGTTCCAGCCCCTTTTCCTCAGTCCCTGTTGCTAGGGCGGGGAAGGCTGACCTGCCTTAAAGAACATTTGGAGCTGGGCCTGTTTTAGTTGCTTCAGTCCTCCTTCACGCTCCCAGATTGCCCTAGAAGATGTGTGCATGACACAGGTCTTTTTTCAGCACCAGAGTGGGATAGATTATAGGGAGCACTGGTTCAGAGAGAGGAAGGGTCCTGAACCACGGAGCACAGCTGGAGACCACAGGGCATAGACACCCCACCTTACTCACAGCAACCCAGTGAGGCTTGCTTCTCAGGCTGGTGGTTCCTGCAGCCTCACACATCTAGGTGCACAGGTAGCTGTGGACATGAACAAGTAGCAGACTTGACCAGACGCTTCTCATGTCTGTGAGTTGTGCTTCTACATAGGTGGGAAAAAGTGTTTTGGTTCAAACAGAAACGAAGACTAGAAAGGCTTGGGAAATGTCTCACATGACACCACATAGCATTCTATCTTTGACCATATGTCAGATTCTTTTTTCCTTTTCTAAATGAAAGGCCAGTATTTATTCTTTGATATTTTTAGATGCTTCTTCCATCGTTCTGCTGTTTCTGTACCTCTATGCCCAGATCGCCTCGGCACTGGCAGGTGAACTTCGAGGCGATGAGAGGGTCTGTTTCTAGACCTACACACGGATGTGGCTCGGGTTACCCCCTCTGAGTAGCACAGTGAAAACACAGAATGGTCTTCAGGATTATTTGCTCATTTGAAAACCAAACTAAAAATAGTTTTAGCTGTGTTTCTCATAGGGGCAGAGACAGAACAACTTTTATCATAATAAAAATAAATAAATCATAGAAGACTTATTCTATTCAAGAATATTTTAGTTTGATAAAGATTCAATAAATAAAATTATGCATCTCTCATCCATGTATGATGTGCCATTTCCAAATTACAATCACTATTATTCTGCGCATTTCTCAAGATTTTTGGCAAATATTTAAAATCATTTTTTCAAGGACTCATTTTTTCCACTTACACGCTTCGTGTAAAACCACCTTCTTAAGTGACTGGTCAATGAACACAATTGGTTTTCAAGATGTTCAGATGGAATGTCCTTGCTATGCAAGGTTATTTGAGAAATATTTAGAGCTATTTTTGTTCTGAATAAGTGACCACTTGAAAAAACCAAGGT
The DNA here is from genome assembly GCA_004027835.1 of Alouatta palliata. NCBI lineage: Eukaryota > Metazoa > Chordata > Mammalia > Primates > Atelidae > Alouatta > Alouatta palliata. The sequence goes on along the minus strand of PVKV010008423.1, from coordinate 72,015 downwards.
TGTACGTCTTTAAAAGTACAATTTGACAGAATTTTTAAAAATCTCTGTTTAAATTCAAAATTCCAAGCTGGGAAGTGGAAAATGTTTTTCATTTGGAAACAACTATGAAACACATTGATTCAAAGAGGACTTCCAGGTAACTAAATATAGAAAGGATTCTCACATAAAAGTAATCAAAATACAGGGAAACAAGTGCCAGTTAAGTGCCTGGCACTCATGGAGAGAATGCCTGTGATGAAGACGTTCACCCTCCTCCCATGCTTCTGAGCCTCCCCGTCTTTGAGTCACTTCCTGCACCCCAAAAAAGAGGAGTATGGTAGCTTTTCTGCCCTTTCATGTGCTCTGTTATTCTTTGATTTCTTTTAGGCATTTTCAGAGGAAGTCATTCTGGGAGCTATGAAAAAATGGGGAAAATAGAAATCCAGTCACGAGGCTCCTTTGTCATGTCATGTGAGAGGATGTGCTTGGTAGCATTCCAGATTGTATTCCGAGGTCACACGTTGAAGTTGCTTGTCTTATGCCAAGGAATATTTTTCCCAGTATCAAGTGCTAAGTTTGGAAAACCAGAGACCTGGCACATCACTTCCATCTCGTTTTGCCTCTCTTGGCTATTTGTCCTTGAGTGCTTCCAGCCAGCTCTTCAATGATGGAGGCTGTATGGCGTGGTCCTCACCAGGCTCCCACAGGGGCAATCTGATGATGGTTCTTCCCCTCTACCCTCTGTTACTATTCCTTCCACCAAGCACAGCCCCAGCTCTGCTCCCTTCTCCAGGGTTTCCCGGAGACACGGAGACCCTTGCCAAACACAACCTGAAGTTTCCAAGGAGGGGTGGAGGAAACCTTTGAACCATGTGTAACAGTTGGCTAAATTCTCCTCTTTCCTCCAGATGTGAGGTCCTGAGATGTGTACTGATATGCACAGAGTGACCAGTAGCCCTTGACATCAAGTGGCAGCCTTCTCAAAAGGCACCTTGCACTGACCCCCTCTCCTTCCATGCCAACCTCACACCCCTGGGCCCTCCTTCCAGCCTCCTTAGTAGCCTGGCTGCCTGCACCTAGTAATACAGCCTTGCCTGTGCTTCCTGGGGACTCCGGACAGAGACATAAATTGGTACAAAGTCAACAGTGCTATCACTATTATCCATAGTGTTTTCAACTTTGAAACGTATCTTAAGGGATTTGTCATAATATTATTTGTTTTAACACAGAATTCATGTTACTAAAAAGTCTTGCACTTTATATTTTACCAAATTTACAAGAGCTGATAGAACAAAGCTCTCATTTTTACTTAATTCACTTGGCAAAGAATGTCTGATGTCAAAGGCCCTGAGGATTCCAGATAGAACACTGTCAATGCAGAGGAGGACACAGCTGTTTCTTTTCCTGATCTAGTTGAATGTGGCTCAGAATTGTGTGTCAGCTTTAGAGATGTGCCTCTAATATGGTTTGGCCATGTCCCCACCCAAATCTCATCTTGAATGGTAGCTCCCGTAATTCCCACATGTTGCGGGAGGGACCCAGTGGGAAATAATTAAATCATGGGGTCGGTTTCTCTCATAGTGTTTTTGTGGTAGTGAATAAATCTCATAAGATCTGATGATTTTATAAAAAGAAACCCCTTTTGCTTGGCTCTCGTTATCTCTTGTCTGCCAGCATGTAAGACATGCTTTTCACCTTCGATGATTGTGAGGCTTCCCCAGCCACATGGAACTGTGAGTCCATTAAGCTTCTTTTTCTTTATAAATTTCCTAGTCTCAGGTATGTCTTTATCAGCAGCATGAAAAAGGAGTAACATAGCGTCCTTCTGGATTCTTGCTGAGCTTAAACTCGATTAGGTCCTATGATCTTCCTTCCTGTTTATGCTATTGTCAAGACAGCTCTTTCCAAACCAGAAAGAGCTGGTTTTACTTGTTTTTACTGGTTTGCTTCATTTTACTTGTTTGTTTTTACCTGTTAAATTGCTTCTAGAATGTCTATTGTACAAATAAGCCTTTCTTTTGTGGCCGGGTGTCTGAAAAGGAAAAAGAACTGAAATATTTTTTCTTTATTTCATGGCTTTACCCTGTAGTGTTTATCATGAGCTTGGTGTTCCACAGATGTGTAAGAAGAGAAAATAAGTTCTTATTAAACTGTTTTTGAATTCTACATTATGCTAATAATCACTGTCAAAATTATTAGATAACCTACATTAAATGAAGCAAATCTTTGAAAGACACAATATTCCAAAACCCTCACAAAAAGAAATAGAAAATCTGAACAGGCTTCTATTTATTAAAGAAATTGAATCAATAATTTTTTACCTTCCAAAACAAAAACATCAGGTCCTGATAGGATCACAGGTGAATTCTACCAAAGGCTTAAGGAAGAAATTATATCAATTCTCTCAGAGAATTAAAACACAAAGGAAAAGGTTTATAACTCATTCTGTGGAGCCAGAATTACCCTAATACCAAAACCAGACAAAGACATTTCAAGAAAAGAAAACTATAGACCAATACCTTTCATAAATATAGATGCAAACATCCTCACCAAAATACTAACAAGATGAATCCAATGATGTATAAAAACAATTATATACCATTACCAAGTGGGATTTATCTCAGAAATGCAAGGCTAGTTCAACATTTGAAAATCAATTAATATAATTCATCACATAACAGGAAAAAAAAAGAAAAAATATATATTCATATCAATAGATGCAGAAAAAGCATTTGACAAAACCCAACATCTACTCACAATATTATAAAAACCCAGTGAACTAAGAATAGGGGGAAACTTCCTCAACTTGATAAAGAATAGCTAAAAAAAACCTGCAACTAACGTCATACTTCATAGTGAGAAACTATTAATAGAAGCTTTCTCACTGAGATCAGAAACAAGGAAAAGATGTCCTCTCTCATCACTTTTTTACAACATTACTATGGAAGTCCTAGATAATGTAATAAAAAATACGACAGTATGAAGTTTCTGAAGGGGGGAGGGGAAACTATTGTTGTTCACAGATGTCATAATTGTCTTGTAGAAAAATCCAAAAACAAAGTAACATAAAAGGCCCTGGAACAAATAAGCCAATATAGCAAGGTTTCAGGATAAAAGGTTAATATACAAAAGTAAATTACTTTCCTATGTGCTAGCAAATAACACATGGAAAGCAAAAACAATATTATTTATATTACCACCAAAAAATAAAATACTTAGGCATGAATCTAACAAATATGTACAACATCTATAGGGAGAAAACAAAACTCAAATAACTCAAAGAACTAAATGGGGGGATATTCCAAATTTATGAAAAGCAGGACTCAGTATTATTGAGATGTCAAATTGAAGATTAAATGCATTCTTCTATAGATTCAATGCATTTTTAATCAAAATCCCAACAAATTATTTTGCAAATATGGACAAGCTGATTTTAAAACTTATATGGAGAGGCAAAATATTAAGAATAGCCAACAAAATATTGAAGAGAAAGAACAAAATCAGAGGACTGACACGACCTGACTTCATGACTTATCAGTAATTAAGAAAGTATAATATTGGTCAATAAATAAAGAAATCAATAAAACAGAATAGATAGCCCAGAAATAGACACTTATTAATATAGTAAACTGTATACATATAGTAAACTAATATAAGTAAACAGTTATAAATATAGTAAATAGACACTTGTAAATATAATAAACTAATATTTGACAAAGATGCAAAGCCTATACAATGGTACAAAGATAGTTTTTTCACCAAATAATATTAGAACAACTGGACGTCTACATACAGAAAAATGAATCTAGACACAGATTTATACCTTTCACAAAAATTAACTCCAAGTCAATTACAGACCTAGATATAACATGTAAATATATAAAACTCCTAGAAGATAACACAGGAGAAAATCTAAATGGCTTTGGGTATGGCAATAACTTTTTCAGTGCAACACGAAAAGCACATTTTGTGGAAAAAATAATTACTAAGCTGGACTTCATTAATACTGAAAACTTCTGCTCTGTGAAAGACAATGTCAAGAAAATGAGAAGACAAGCCACAGACTGGAAAAAATATTTGCAAAAGATATATCAGAAAAAAGAAATCCTATCCACAATACAAAGAACCCTTAAAATTCAATAGTAATAAAACAATACAATTAAAAAACAGTCCAAAGATCTTAACAGACACCTCATGGAAGAAGCTATATAGATGACAAATCCTGAAAACATGCTTCATTTCACATGTCATTGGGAAAATGAACATTGAAATCACAATGAAATACCACTTCACACTTATTAGAATGCTCAAAACCTGGAACATTGACAGCAGTAAATGCTGGTGAGGATGTGGAGCAACAGGAACTCTCATTCGCTGCTGGTGGGAATGTAAAATGGTGCTGGCACTGTGGAGGACAGTTTAATAATTTCTTGTTAAAACTAAACATGTTAAACAAAACTAAACATACTCTTACCATACACTCCAGCAACTGTGCTCCCTGGTAGCTACCCAAAAGAGTTTAAACTGTACATACACACAAAAACCTACACAAGGATGTTTATAGCAGTTTGATACATAATGTGATAAGGGACTATGTTAACTTCTCTTCCTGGGTCCACAAGAGGCATGGTTTCAAAGGTGAGAACTTCCCAGTGCCATGCCTCCATCCACCTCCCCAACTGGAAACCTAGAGTTCTTTGTCTAACTTTCCCACACATGGGCTAGGTAAAATTTCAGGTGTGCTCCTTTGTTTAAAAAGACCACCAAAATCCTGGGAGGAGTGGCTCTGTTGTGGGCCACACAGCCAATCCAGCATCAGAGTCAAAGATCAGTCACTCCAGAGGAAGTTTGGAAGAACTCCTCTCACTGAATGAGAACTTGAATGGGGTAGGAGTAACTCCAGGTTTAAATTCCCCCTACTCCCTTACCTATGTGGATTTCCTTCTCTGGGATTCCCTCCCACGGCAGCATGGGAGCCTTCTCTCTCTCTCTCTTATTACCTGTGTGGACTCCATCTCTGGATCCCCTCCTATGACAGCATGGGAGCTTGCTCTCTCTCTCTCTCTCTCTCTATTTCTCTCTTTCTCTCTCTCTCTCTCTCTCTATTTCTCTTACTCTCTCTCTCTCTCTCTGCCTAATAAATCACTTTCTGCAAAACCTTCTGGATCTGATACTTACCTGAATGAGCTCACCAAGCCACGAGGGCCCTCTCCCCATTCTTGGGTGAGTGAGGCCCAAGGACCTGGGAAAACACATCTGACTGGGCAACAGTGAGCATCTTTGGGACACCCCTGCAGCCCTGCTCCTGTTACAGTACCAAACTTGAAAGCAAACAAAATGTCCTTCAGTAGGTACATGAATAAATGAACTCTAGTACTTTTTGGACAATAGATATTATTCAGCATGCAAAAGAAATGAGCGATTAAACTATGAAAATACACAGAGAAGCCTTAAATACATATTAGTAAGCGAAAGAAGCCATTCTGAAATGGCTGCATATGATATGGCTCCAACCACATGATATACTGAAAAAGGCAAAACTGTGGTGGCAGTAAAAAGATCACTGGTTGCCAAGCGTTAGAAGGAGGGAAGGATGAATACTTGAAGTACACTCAGGTTCCAGTGAAATCACATCTAGTGTGCCATGCTTATTTAATATGCGGTGTGGTCTGGTGCCCTGTCTCACAGCAGATGAGAAGAATAGAAGCAGGGGAAATTCAGCAGGCTTTCTCGGGAGCACAGTGACAGGCAGGGAGGTGGTCACCAACAGTCTCACACTGGGAGAAGTGCCGAGGAGCCCAGGGGCACACATGGCTCTGTGTGAACACATCTATCATAATGAATGTGCACATCAGGGAAAGGTTAAAGCCAGTTCTGCAGCTGCTGCCTAAGAAGGCAGGAAAACACTTAAGCGTTTTTGGAGAGACAGATCAGGAAAAGATGAAAAGAAATATTAGTGCGTGTCAGAGAACAGAAGATGAATTCTTATGAAAATGGCATTTCCTGATAATACTGCATGAATCTGGTATTTTATAGAAAAAATCTGCTGTTTTACTTGCAAACTTGGATAAGATTTACAGAAGGAATGGGAAGAATATGCTAATTATCTTACTGTGCATCTTCATTGCTGGACTCAGGTTGGTGAGATGGTTTTTAAGACATTCCTGACCTTGGTCATTGGTAAGGGACTTTATTGTACTTTCATCTTTATGCTTGAAGATTGCTAGAGATTTCTGCTCAGATAGACGGTGATTAGAACAGCTGAGCTGAAGGCACCTAATCAGAATACAGACGGTCATATGCTGTTTTTCACAGCAGCCTTGCAATGTGCCTCTTCCTCCGCATGGTTCTCCCCGCTTTGAAATTCTTGGTGCTTTCCTGGAAGGTTGTGATGGGACTCTTGATCAGCTCATCCTGGGGCTGGGTTCATGGAGGTCGTGCTTTTAGAGCACCCTGCATAAGGCCACCTTGTGGCCAGTTGTGATTGGGAGTCTCTTGGGTAATCGATGTGTGGAAGAATTGCAGAGAAAGCCTACACATACTTCAGGTATGCCCACGTTAGATATAAACATCTCGTGTATATATGTACCATCTGGGTTAGGCCAAAAAAGCCTTCAGTAAAGCATACCTACTCTGAATTATTCCAACACATAAGCCAGGCTTGCTCATCTTGCATTTTTACAAATTCTCAAAAAAAAAAAAAAAAGACTGCGTCAAGATGATGTGAAGGGTCTTCAGAAAGTTCATTAAAAATGCAAATTATTTTAACAAACTAGATTTTAAATTTTTTTGCGCAAAAATAAACTTGTACAAACTTGTTATAACATGTCTGAACAGGATCTAGCTTGAGACACTAAGGATAAGACATCAGTTTGAAAAGCGCTCCTGTTAGAGCAACATGAATTCAGCTAAAACTGAATCAAGAACAAGCATCACATTTATGGAGAAGCTTTGAAAAACCGTGAAATCATTGATGCTCTACAAAAACATTTATGAGACCATAGTGCCCTAAAGAAGCTAGCGGTTTACAAATGGATAGCTTATGTTAGGAGGGAAAGGGGTGATGCTGAAGATGAAGTCCACAGCAGCAGGCCATCCATATCAATTTATTTTTTTTATACTTTAAGTTCTGGAGTACATGTGCAGATTTGCAGGACTGTTACATAGGTATACACGTGCCATGGTGGTTTGCTGCCTCCATCCCCCTGTCACCTACATTAGGTATTTCTCCTAATGTGTTCCCTCCCCAACCTCCCCACCCCCTGCTATTGCTCCCCTAGCCCTCCACCCCACAACAGACCCCAGTGTGTGATGTTCCCCTTCCTGTGTCCATGTGTTATTGTTCAACACTCACTTATTAGTGAGAACATGCGGTGTTTGGTTTTCTGTTCTTGTGTCAGTTTGCCGAAAATGATGCTTTCCAGGTTCATCCATGTCCCTGCAAAGGACATGAACTCATTCTTTATTGTGGCTGAATATATTCCACGGTGTATATGTGCCACATTTTCTTTATTCAGTCTATCCTTGATGGACATTTGTATTGGTTCCAGGTCTTTGCTGTGGTAAACAGTGCCTCAATGAATGTACATGTGCATGTGTCTTTGTAGTAGAATGATTTATAATCCTTTGGGTATATACCCGGTAATGGGATTTCTGGGTCTAGTGGTATTTCTATTTCTAGATCCTTGAGGAATCACCACACTGTCTTTTACAATGTTTGCACTAACTTATACTCCCACCAACAGTGTAAAAGCGTTCCCATGTCTCCGCATCCTCTCCAGCATGTCTCCAAATTTTTTAATGACCGCCATTCTAACTGGAGTGTTTACCTGTTTTCTTTCTACTAAAGGCTCAGGTGGCCACATCAGTTTTTGAGGAAAAAAGAAATCTTATTTATAATCTAATTGAAGTGAACTGATAAGTAACAGCAGAAACAATAGCCAGCACTACAGATATCTCAGCTGGTTAAGCTTACACAATTCTGACTGAAAAATGAAAGTTTAGCAAACTTTCCACACAATGGGTGCCAAAATCATTGTGTTCAGGTCAGCCGCAGACAAAGCAGAACTTTCCGTGGAAATTTTAACCAACTGGGATCAAGATTCTGAAGCATTTCCTTGAAGAATTGTAACAGGACGTAAAACATGGCTTTACCAGTGTGATCCCGAAAACAAGGCACAATCCAGCAATGGCTACCCAGAAGTGGAAGTGGTCAAAGCAAAAGAAGACTTGTTAAGAGCAAGGGTCAAGGCAACCGTCTTTTGGGATGCTCAACGCATTTTGCTTACTGACTTTCTGAATTGTCAAAGAATAGTCACATCTGCTTATCATGACAGTGTTTTGAGAAAGATAGCCAAAGCCTTACCAGAAAAACACCAGAGGAAGCTTCACCAGAGTGTCCTTCTCCACCATAACAATACTTTTGCTTATTCTTCTCATCAAACAAGGGCAATTTTTAAGAAGTTTCACTAGGAAGTCATTAGGTATCCATATTAACAGTCCTGATTTGGCTCCTAATTTTTTTTTTAATTTGAGGCAGAGCCTTGGTCTGTTTCTCAGGTTGGAGTGCAGTGGCACAATCTCGACTCACTGCAACCTCCACCTCCTGGGTTCAAGTGATTCTCCTACCTCAGCCTCCCGAGTAGCTGGGATTCCAGGCATGGACCACCAGGCCTGGCTAATTTTTGTGTTTTCAGTAGAGATAAGGTTTCACCATATAGACCAGGCTGGTCTTGAACTCCTGGCCTCAAGTGACCCACCCGTGTCGGCTTCCCAAAGTGTTGGGATTACAGGTGTGAGCCACCACACCCTGACCTGATTCGGCTCCTTTCGGCTTCTTCCTTTTCAATATAAAAAAGTCTCTAATGGGCAATAATTTTTCTTTAGTTAATAATGTAAGACAGACTCCACTGACATGGTTTCTCAGTTCTTTAGGGATGGACTGAATGTCTGGCCTCTTCTTCCAGTGTGAGGTTGTCAGTGACCACCTCCCTGCCTGTCGTTGAGCTTCCCCCATAGCTTGCTGGATTTCCCCTGCTTCTGTGCGTCTCATCTGTTTTGAGACAGGGCACCAGACCAAGCTGCTTATTAAGTAAGCATGGCATACTAAGTGTGTGATTTGATTGAAATCTAAGTGAAGGCTCAGGCATTTAGGGAGCTGTTTTAGGGATATTAAAGATCTCTGGGTTTTTTTGAGAGTAGTCATGTCCCACAGGAATGAGGATGGGAGGACCCCCAATTAATAGGGTTATGACCATCAACTGAAGCCACACATTTGAGAAGTTGAAGAAATATTGGTGCCTGGTTCCACCTTGAAAGATCTTAGTTAAGAGGAAAGCTGAGGGTCAGGACTATTTACAGCTGACCAGGTAAATAAAATATACACTTGGCTCTGAGCACCTTGGTGCTAAAACAAGACTTCTGTGGCAAATAGGATCTTAATGACAAGAATAAGTCTGGTCTGGGTGGTGGCTGTTCTTCATGGGTGTTATAGGTTGAATTATGTCTCTCCAAAAGTTTTTATGTTAAAGTCCTCACCCCCAGAATGTCAGAATGTGACCTTATTTAGAAATAGGGTTTTTGCAGATATAATTAGTTAAGATGAGATCATACTGGAATAAAGTTGGCCTCTAATCCAATAAAAATATGTCCTTATAAACAGAAAAAAACATTGGACATGAAGACACACACTCAGGGAAATTTCAAACGAAGGTGAAGGCAGACAACTCCAAGCCAAGAAAAGCTGAAGATTTCTAGCACGCCACCAGAGGCTGGGAGAGGGGCATGGAACAGATTTCTTCATCACAGCTTTCTCAGAAGAAACTACATTTGCTGACACCTTGACCTCAGACTGTGGGCTTTCAAAACTGTGAAGCAATAAAATTATGTTGTTTAGACAATCCAGTTTGTGGCATTTTGTTATGGCAGCCCAAGTTAACTAACACAATAAGCACAGCTATAAATTCTCAGAATTTGCCTCCTGAATGTGCATGAAACACACTCCTTTATTGAGCATCTGCTGTAGATCAAATGCAGTAAAGGTACTGAGAGAACATGCTACTGATTCGAGAGGAAAAGAGGGAGATTTGTTCCTAAATTCACCTGGTAATTTTTGTCTCACATAATCAAGTCAGATCGCTTTACAGATAGGCAAAGCGCAATGGGAATAAGGACTCCAAACACAAACTCTACAGTGACACCTTTTCCTCCGATTTGCATGTGCAAATAGCATGGGGAGCTGTGTGTTTAACTAATTCATAGTCATAAAATGTAAAATGTACTGAAATTTGCATTGCAAAATACTCTTACTCCAGATGCTGAGTTTACAAGAATTTCTGTTGCTTTATAAATTACAATCTTACAAAGATTCTAGGAGATCAGATATTATTGAGTCTATTTTATTTTAGGATCAATGCAAAGCCATATTTTAGACTACTTGTGTATGTAAGATAATTTTGCAGAGTTTCCAATATAACCACTGGCCTTTAGCAAAATATATCTTCCACAGAGATCTTTACTTGTTAATGTTTTGTGAAAGTTAGCATAGAGATACAATTTTCAAGTGTGTTTGAATTAAACAGGAGATGCTTTAGAGAAATTGAAGTCTTTTTCTCAAGAAAAAAATAGAAAAGCTGACATTTCTTATAATAGCAACACTTTTGCTGTTTTTCTCTACATATTTTACCTGTTACTGATGTATAATCAACAAGAGATGTTGTTGAAGTTCAAATAACTTTTTAAATAATATTTGCTGCTCAAACATTTCCAAACATATCATTTGAAAGAAAAAAGGTATTAGAATTGCGAAGAAAAGACAAAAATGGGAGCCTTGTGAGATTCTGATTCATGGGTATGGAATGTATCCCAAGAGTTCCTGGGATTTAGAAGAGGATAGGACATTGGGTCCCAGGGTAAGGGAACCCTCATTGCCCAACTCTCCTATGTCCGAAGTACATGAGCCTCTCTGAGTGGCTCATTGAACGAGCCAGTGATTTTGTCCAGTGTGCAAGGGAGTGAGTCAGGATCATAAAGTGACCACACACAATTTCACACAATCCATGATGAAATGAAGTAAGTTACAGACACTGTGATAACCAGGACCTGGGTACACTCGGACTTTTATCCAAGTGTTTTTAGTTAAGATAACTGACCGATAATGCTACATTTCTTAATAAGCATCTTTGTTATTTAACATTTTCACTGTCTTAGCCAGCCCTATATACTAACTTAAATTAATGAATATTTATTGGACTCCAAAACTGCTATTTCCTGTCATCTCCCCCAATAATCAATGAATTTCCTTCCGAATATGTAAAGAAGGACTTGGGTTCAGCATTCAAAGAATGGACTGCCCTAATGCATGACTCAGGCGATACAGGAACAAAACCAGCATGAGCATCCTGGCTCTCCAACAGAGGTGCATGGATTCTGGGAGGGAGGGAGGGCAGGGGCACTTCCCAGCAAGGCAGTACGTTCATCATCAGCCTTTCTCTTTCCTTACCATGGGCTTAAACTTAGCATCTGCTCCCATCGATGTTTTGTTTTTGTTTGTTTGGTTTATTTGTTTGTTTGTCTTGAGATGGAGTTTCGCTCTGTCATCTAGGCTGGAATGCAACGGCACGATCTCGGTTCACCGCAACCTTCACCTCCTAGGTTCAAGTGATTCTCCTGCCTGAGTCTCCCGAATAGCTGGGATTACAGGTGCCCACCACCACACCCAGCTGATTTTTTGTGTTTTTGGTAGAGATGGGGTTTCACCGTGTTGACCAGGCTGCTCTCAAACTCCTAACCTCAGATGATCCACCCACCTTGGCCTCCCAAAGTGCTGGGATTACAGGCATGAGCAACCACTGCTCCCATCAATGTTGAATCACTTTCTGGAGACAAAATCATTTAACTGTATTTAACCTAATTCTAATGTTGGTTTTCTTTTCTTGGACAAGTTATGAGAGTTCCTGCCCTAGTTCCAGCCTTAGTGCCCCTGCATTCATGTCATATTCTACAGCCTGTAAAGGATAATCTCCTCATTCCATTTCAGGTTTGTGTCATCAGCAGTCTAGTAAGTGCCCACTAGACACAAAGGACTATAGTTGACATCGGGAAAACAGGAAGCTGAACATAATATGATCATTGCTCTCTATGAGGGGTTGAGACATCACACACAAAAACACAATTTGAGGGAATGAGTGATACATCTCTACAAAGGAGATATGCAGAAGTGAAGTGGAATGTCAAAGAATGCAGATGGTTAGAACAGAAAGTCACACTGGGCCTTGACAGCTGCCTCCCGGGCATTCGTTTCCTTTCCTCTCACACGGAAGACTCTGGCAAACACTGAGGAGCCCTACACCCCCAGGAAAAGATTCCAGTTCCAGAGTCCCAGGGTGGAGCTCATGCCCAGGCCAAGCCCTGCCCCTGTACCCATGGACACAGGAGTCGGTTGAGGCATGGGTCTCCTGGTGGGGTGGTGGGGGGTCATCTGCTTAAGTCTTTCTGGGTAGAAGAAACCTCAGGACTTTGCTGAGAACGCTGGGACAACACCATTTGTCTTCCACTTATTAGGAATAAAGAACACGTGGCTCTGAAGCTGTTGGCAGTTCTTTTGGGAACATGAGAGAACCTGCCTAGGGAATTGTCAGGAGACACAGAGACAGAAACTGCCTGCGATGCCATCAGTGGAGTCCTAGAAAGTGTTATGTGGGGCTCTGTTCTTCCTTTGGACTGCCCAGCTGCTCAGCTATTTAAGCCAGGGCTAGGAAAGCTCACTCTTTTTCCTTCCTTCCTTCCTTCCTTCCTTCCTTCCTTCCTTGCTTCCTTCCTTCCTTCCTTCCTTCCTTTCCTTCCTTCCTTCCTTCTTGCCTTCCTTCCTTTCTTGCTTCCTTCCTCTCTTTCTTTCTTTCTTCTTTCTTTCTTTCTCTCTCTCTTCTTTCTTTCTTTCATTTTCGTTTTAATTATACTTTAAGTTCTGGGATACATGTGCAGAACATGCAGGTTTGTTACATGGGTGTACAGGTGCCACGGTGGTTTGCTGAACCTATCAACCCATCATCTACATTAGGTATTTCTCCTAATGTTAGCTCTCCCCTAAGCCCCCACCCCTAACAGGACCTGGTGTGTGATGTTCCCCTCTCTGGGTCCATGTGTTCTTATTGTTCAACTCCCATTTATGAGTGAGAACATGTGGTGTTTGATTTTCTGTTCCTGTGTTAGTTTGCTGAGAATGATGGTCTCCAGTTTCATCTGTGTCCCTGTAAAGGACAAGAACTCATCCTTTTTTATGGCTGCATAGTATTCCATGGTGTATATGTGCCACATTTTCTTTATTCAGTCTATCCTTGATGGGCATTCGGGTTGGTTCCAAGTCTTTGCTATTGTGAATAGTGCCACAATAAACATATGTGTTCATCTCTTGTCAGTTAGAATGGTGATCATTAAAAAGTCAGAAAACAACAGATGCTGGACAGGATGTGGAGAAATAGGAATGCTTTTGCACTGTTGGTGGGAGTGTAAATTAGTTCCACCATTGTGGAAGACATTGTGGTGATTCTTCAGGGAACTTGAACCAGAAATACCATTTGACCCAGCAATCCCATTACTGGGTATATACCCAAAGGATTACAAATCATTCTATTATAAAAGAAAGCTTTTTCTATAAAGGGTCAGATAATAAATATTTTTGGCTTTGCATATCATGCAGTATCTTTTGCAGCTACTCAACTCTGCCATTGCACTGGGAAGGCAGTCCTAGAAATTATATAAAGGAAGGCATGTTGGTATGTTTCTTAAAACCTATTTATGAACACTGAAATCTGAATTTCATATAATTTTAATGAGTTATAAAATATTGTTCTTTGAACTTTTTCTCAACCACCAGAAAGTATAAATCATCCTTCAGCCATGAGCTTTACAAAAGCAGGCAGCAGGCCAGTTTTGTCCTATGGACCATAGTTGGCTCTGACCCTTGGTGTAAGGCCATAAATTCCTATTTTTGTTTTTTCTGGAAAGTTATGTGTTCCATTATTCAGAATCTAAAACATCCTAATGGATAATGAAGACTTCACTAAAAAGGGGACATTTAAAACAAATTTTCAGGAATCAGTGGAATTTGGACATGAAAATATAGTACAAAGAAATAACATGAGAAAATAAAGAGACTAAAAAATCCTCATGTTAGCAGTAAAGTTTGTGTTCTGGGGGATATAAATGTATGGACGCACCAACACATCGGGATATCATATGACCATAATATTAGAGAATTTCTGAATCTTGTGTAGTCTCTTGGAAATACAGTGTCCATTAATATATTAAATTCTCTGAGAAGTTCTGGGTAAAGAAACACTCTGTTTACTGTTGTTCAGCCCAGACATTTCTAAGCTGATTTGTTGATGAAACAACATTTTTGTGGCCTCGCTGTTAGTCTCACTTAGAATAGTCCTCGAGATATACCAACTCGAGTACCCTGCAAGTGAGTGATATGTTTGGACATGTCCAGTGGGGACACTGACAGTTTCTATTTAAATGAGAAGTGTTTAACCTAAGCAAGAAGAATAGACACCGTGGGTACCCCAACCAGACAGGAGCTTATTACAAAACTTCAACAGGAGGTAATGAGAACCTGAACTACACAATCTGTATCTGAACTAGAAAGGAAAGGAGCAAGATCAGATTTAGAGGACAAGGGGAGCAACTGGTCACAGTAACCAGACCCTTAGCCTAGAAGACTGAAAAAGAGAAGAGGAATAAATTTCACTAAGTAAGTTTAAATTTGCTATGCTGACTCTGAGCTATTTATTAGACAGCTGAAGTACTTGATGGGCCTTCAGAAGATAAATCATGAAGAGTGCTGGAGACTTGCTCATCATCTGCCTAGAGATGATGGTTAAGACCCAAGACCATGTGCAGTCACTAAAAAGGATGGGAAGAAAACGCAACTTATGAAGATTCACCCGGGGGAAGACACACATCTTTAAGGGAAGGAATGCAAATTTGGTTAAAAAGGTAAGAAGAGGACCATGAACACCATGGTCACATTGTTGCCGGGAAAGGGGGGCCCAGTTCAGACCCCAAGGAAATATTCTTGAATCTCACACAGGAAAGCATTCAAGGTGAGTCACAGAGCTGAGTGAAAAGAGAGAGTCTGTCAAAAGCCACATCATCACAGGGTAGGGCATCCTCAGAAATCAGGTAGAGGAATGCACTGTCTTTGTTTGAAGCTTTTCTTATATAGGAGTTGTCTACGTAGAGACCAAATCAACTCGTGCCTAGGTGCGAGTGGGCTAACGGCATGACAAAATTTATTATTTTATTAATTTTTTTTTTTTTTTTGGAGACGGAGTTTCGCTCGTTACCCAGGCTGGAGTGCAATGGCGCGATCTCGGCTCACCGCAACCTCCGCCGCCCGGGTTCAAGCAATTCTCCTGCCTCAGCCTCCCGAGTAGCTGGGACTACAGGCACGTGCCACCATGCCCAGCTAATTTTTGTATTTTTAGTAGAGACGGGGTTTCACCA
>PVKV010008423.1:0-56429 GCA_004027835.1 Alouatta palliata | reverse complement strand
CCTTGACATTTTCGTGTGTGAGCACATTAAAGCGTAGCCATAATTATTTGAAAGCATCTATTGTTATGGGTGTTGGGACATCTGTACTTTCTGTTGTCGGGGAAGTTTGGCCTCGCAGGCATTCCAAGATGTTTCTTTAGCAGTGAACACCTTAGGACCAGGGGTCATAACTGGTGAGGAACATGCCTTGCTAATTTTAAGATGGAGTTGATTTTAAAATAGTGTCACTGTAGCTCTCCTAGGCTCCTGCTTCCCTAACAGCATGAGCTAAAAGGTACAATTTAAAAAGGAGAAACTGATCAAACATGTGAAGAATAGCGAAAGGACAGGCAGGACCCAAAGACAGCCCTTCAGTGAACTTCTGAGAGAAATTCCTTTAGGGCAGTGAGAGCGGAAGCCCGATTGCAGGGAAAGCCATGGTGAGTGGGTGGGGACAGAAGGCATCTAGGGGGAAGAGCTGACTATTCCTTTTAGAAAGTTGGCAATGAAAGCAATGGAAGAAATTCCACAGACATTTGTGGGTAAAAAATAAGTCATTTCATGGGAAAAGCTATTTAAGAAAAGAGAGACAAGAGCAGTGGATGAAAGTGAAGTAACAAATGAAAAATAAAAAAGGAACATGAGAGGAAGGTAGGAGGTGCAGAGGGGAGAGAAAGGAAGCCCAGTAGGGCCACTGGCTCAACAGTGAGGACAGAGAAAGGGAGCAGGAGAGCAGAAGATTGAGGTGGAGCACAAGCACTGCAGAAGGTCACATGGGACGATTCTCATCTTCATGAACTAAGTGACAAAGGCATTCTTGCACATGGAAGGGAGTAGCCATTGGTGCTATGGAGAGAAAATGGGCTCTGACCTCTCATCAAAGTAAATGCAAGGTAAATGTCTCCTTATTCATGTAACTGAGACAATGATCTCACAAGTTGTAACAAATGCAAACTGGATTGGCTACACAGTCAAAGCTCAGTAAATGTTAGCTTCTTTCTCTCTATCCGTGTTTCCTTCTTCCCTCCTCCTTCCTATGTTCATTTCTTCTCTCTTCCTATTTTCCTTTTCCCTCTTTTCTTCATTCTTTCCTTCCATGGAGAGGAAAAGTTTGCAACATCCACTGTTGACAATATCACACGGAATGAATTGATCTCTTTCCTCAGTCTTTCCCCAAGTCATGTCCTCCCAACCAAACTCACAAGGCTTCCGAGATCCTCCTTGCCTTCCCCTGGTCTTTCCTATGTGTGTACCCACAGCCTTCCTGCCGGTTTACTTTCATAAGTAAACTTACAACATCTGAGGGCTGCAAGTGTACACAAAAGCATCACAGCCACCGTCCCAGCTTTGGGAAAAATCCCAGCAAAATGTTCCAGGCAAATTAAAAGCCATTCTCTTGCTAAAGAGTTCAGCAAAGGTTGATTAATAATTCATTATTGTCTTTAATAACTGTCTATGTTAAGAAATCTTTCCTATAGATCTTCTAAATCCTGCCTGTTGCTGTGGGAAAGGGAGACTTTGAACAGTTTTGGTTAATTACCAGAGGTACCCATTTCTACTGAGATTATTTTGCCAATAATTATTAGAAGTGTGACCAGTGCACAGACCAACTCAAATCCTTTTCTAAAATTTGCTCTCCCCTTTCAGCAAAGGTAAATGACACAGTATCACACAGGGCATCTAAGCTCTATGTAAGTGTGCATGAAATTCTGTTACACACCGCAGTTCAAGTCCCCACATGGCGGAAGAAAGCTCCTAGAGTTTGTCAAGAGCCTGTGGCTCACTGGCATAATTCTGCACAAAGGTTGGGCACAGTGGCTCACGCCTGTAATCCCAGCACTTTGGGAGGCCGAGGAGGATGGATGGATCACCTGAGGTCAGGAGTTCAAGACCTGCCTGATCAACATGGAGAAACACTGTCTCTACTACAAATACAAAATTAGCCATGCCTGGTGGCGCATGCCTGTAATTCCAGCTACTCGGGAGGCTGAGGCAGGAGAATTGCTTGAACTCGGAAGGCGGAGGCTGCATTGAGTAGAGAACATGTCAGTCAAGAAAGGAAGGAAGAAAGCAAGGAAGGTAGGAAGGAAGGAAGGAAGGGGGAAAGGAGGGAGGGAGGGGAGGAGGGAAGGAAGGGAGGAAGAGAGGGAGGGAGGGAGGGAGGGAGACGTGCAAGTGTTCCAGATTCGCTCAACATTCACTGCTTGCCAAGTCCTTTACTGTTCACTAGGGCCACTCAGCAGGGCTTCTCCGTGTATTATCAGGCAATGAATAAAACAAGAAAATGAATTATGCTATAAAATGAAGCCCAGCTTGCGATGGCATCGATCCATTTTGTGAAAGTGAAGAATCAGAAACACGTTTTTAAACTTTGTCAATTTTCTCAGCTACCATCTGCAGAAAATGGGGACATGGCAAGGGGAAACATGGCCAGGTCTCTGTGCTGGGTGGTTCAGGAGCAACTCTGTCCACACCCTTGGTTTTGCCTGAGTCTTGCACAATGAACACTTGATTTTGTTTGATCAAACACCATCCATACTCTGTTAGTTGTACTCCATGGCATTCTTGGCATCATCATGGCAACAAGATCCAATGCAGAACCCCCTCATTCTTCCCCTCAACACAGGCTGTCTCTGATGGCCCAAGCCCTCCTGCAGTTGAGGCTCTCACTGCTGCCTGGACATGTCCACACGGTTACAATCAGGTTCATACATTTGTTCAGGGGCTGCATTTCTAATGAGTTCCCAGGTGAGAGCAATGCTGCTGGCCAATGCTGCTTTCATTTGGAGATACAAGCTTCTAGATGCTCCAGTTAGCCAAAATAAAATGAAATATGCATTTAAGACACATGCCATTGAAATATGCATTTAGGGGATATCAAACATAATATCAACTTCACATAAAAATTCAACTCTTTTATTGCAAACTTGGCATCATCAAATAAATCATCTTTTTGCCCCCGAAAGAACT
Organism: Alouatta palliata; assembly: GCA_004027835.1. Lineage (NCBI taxonomy): Eukaryota > Metazoa > Chordata > Mammalia > Primates > Atelidae > Alouatta > Alouatta palliata. The sequence goes on along the minus strand of PVKV010008423.1, from coordinate 53,480 downwards.
TCTGAGATACCCTAGGACAGCCATGCTCAAGTCTAGCTGCCAATTACAGGCACCTGGAAGGTGACAGGAAGGAGGAAGACTTTTTAAAAATATGAATGCCCCAACCACACTCCTAAACAAGCTAAAGCAGAATACCTGCGGGAAGACACAGGGTTCATCTGGGCAAAAGCTTCCCAGGAGACTCCATGTGAAGTCAAGCACGGGATCCACTGACTGGCACCTCATTTAACATTTGCCCACAATGTGACAGAAATTACACTACACAGTCTACGTCAAATATTGAAAGCAAAGTAACTTCACAATACTAGTTACCCAAACCACCTAGTTACAGGCAAACTTTCTCTTAATAATTCCCAATTGATGCTTTTCCAAAAACTCTGCCTCCACTTACAGAAGAACCCAGATAATTTTCCCTGAAAAATCCCAAAATCTAATTTTGCCACTGTAGTGTTGGATAAAATATATAAAAATTGTATTATAATTTACAAGCACCTGTTTTTATTTTAATCTTGTAATTTCCTATTTCTTAAAAGTATCTGAATATTCTTTGCTCTCCTTAGAAGAAAGATACTAATTTTAAAGGTCTATCACTGATAATGGGTTTGAATTCATGCTCAAAGAGCTTCCCTAAATGATCTCAGGAGAGAGTTTTCTAAATGACTGGGGGTATTGATCCTGCTGTCTTCTCTAGTTGAGCCAGAAATCCCTTAAGTGAAAAGTGACCTAGATCAGGGCAATTATAACAGAAGGATAAATCACCATTCCACTTCCAGAGGCTTGGGAGAAGAACAACATTTTGTTTTTGTGATGTAGCAGGAACAAGGGTAGCCTGAGAGGAGAGTATTCATGGGCAGAGGTCCTACAATTTCACTCCAAGTGCATACCCAAGAGAACTGAAAATCAAACAAGTTCACATACACAGGTGCACAGCAGTACTGCTCACAGTAGACAGGTCAGATGAGCTCAGCCCTTCACCAACCAAACAAACTGCCCTGTGGCCAACAGGGCCCCAGAAAAACCCTTCAAACTGAGTTCCAGGCCATGATGAGACAGGAGGTCAGACACGCCTCGTTATGCCCTCTTCCCTCTATGGTTTAGACACAACTACTGACCAACATCAATTTTAAAAGGGAGAACATAAGACTGACAGAACAGACTGGCATCGAGATACCAAATTAAAAGCAGGACCCAAGGCTACACCAGGCAAATGTTAGATCGCACACCCCTATACTTAAAGAATAAGCTATGTTCTAACCACCACACATCTTTTTCTTTTTCTCTAGCAGTTAAACAAGCACTGGCCTTGACGTAAAACAGTATTAAAACAACGGTAGCCCATCCAGCTCAGATGCTAACTAACCCCCTGTTCCAGCAGCCATAACTGCAGCTTTTATTGGACAAGACGTTGATTTCGGTAATTTTCTCCTAATAAGAAGACCACCGACCATGGACTGGTCCTGGGCGGGTTGTAGAGACCACGCACTTGCAAGCTTCTGTGTCCTAACAAGATGTCTGGACATACAGGGCCTAACTGTAACACATTTAAATGTTAGGTCTCCAAGCCAAAGAGAGCATGGGTCATATGTTACACGCATGTTTGTGTAGTATGTATGCATCAGGACCACCTTCATGAATATTCATAGGTCCTCCTGTAACCTGTTGAATATATGTATTTAGACAGCCCATCCAGCATAAAGCTCCTGCCCCAGCTCCTCCTCCTCCCAAATGCCTGTCTCTGGTCTTGGCTGGAGGCTGTGCTTCCCCGCCTGTGGGATGGCCACCTTGCAGGCTGTAATCCTTTATAAGAAACAAAGTTTCCTCTCCTTTTCTAAATTTATAAATTGTGTATGTTTTTGTTAACAGCCAAAAGAGAGAAGCAGCCTAAATGTCCAGCAACAGATATTGTGGCACACACATACAGTGTGATGGTATTCAGCCTTATCATGGGGTGAAGTATGGCCAGGCACTCAGTCGCCCACACCTGTAATTCCACATACAGTGTAATGGTATTCAGCCTTATCATGGAGTGAAGTATGGCCAGGCACACAGTCGCTCACACCTGTAATCCCACATACAGTGTGATGGTATTCAGCCTTATCATGGAGTGAAGTATGGCCAGGCACACAGTCGCTCACACCTGTAATCCCACATACAGTGTGATGGTATTCAGCCTTATCATGGAGTGAAGTATGGCCAGGCACACAGTCGCTCACACCTGTAATCCTAGCGTTTTTGGAGGCCGAGGTGGGTGGACTGCCTGAGCTCAGGAGTTCATGACCAGCCTGGGCAACATGGTGAAACATCACTCTACTAAAATACAAAAAATATTCTGGGCATTGCTGTGTGTGCCTGTAATCCCAGCTACTTGGGAGGTTGAGGTAGGAGAACCCCTTGAACCTGGGAGGTAGAAGTTGCAGTGAGCCGAGATTGTGCTACTGCATTTCAGCCTGGGTGACAGAGTAAGACTTCATCTCCAAAAAAAAAAAAAGAGTGAAGTACTTACCCATGCTACAACACAGATGACTCTCAGAAACACCAGCAGTGAAAGAAACCAGAACGAAAAAGTTCAATGCTGGGTGATACCATTCACATGAAACATGCAGAGTAGATGAATCAAAAGAGACAGAATGCACACGGAGGTTGCCAGGACTGGGGAAGAGGAATGGGAAGAAACTCTTTAATGGGTGAAGGGCTTTACTTTGGAGAGATGGAAATGTTTGGAACTAGATAGAGGAGATGGTTTCACAGCATTGTGAATGTACTAAAAACCATTAAATTGTTCATTTTAAAATGGCTAATTTTTATGTGAGGTTGAATATTTTTAATATGAAAGACATTTGGCATATTTGATGATAATAAGGCTATAGAGAAAAATAAATCTGGGAAGGAGGATGGGCAATGCTGGTGAGAGTCACTATTCACATAGGGTGGCCAGAGAAAGGTGTCTCTGAAAACCAGAATTAAGCAAACGTTAAGGGGCTGGGGAGAGAACATGAGGACGTCTCTGAAAAGACCACTCCAGGCAGAGGGACCCTGAAAGTGCCCCAGTCAGGAGCACATGCAGGCGTTCTAAGCACAGCAAGGCAGCCAAGGTCAGAACTCGGCTACAGCTGCACCTGTGACTCTAAGAGGCTCACAGGGACTAGAGGGTCTTATGCTGGGAACCAAAGGAACTCCAGGATGAATCAAACAGAGGTTGGTGGTCGGGTGTGGTGGCTCATGCCTGTAATTCCAGCACTTTGGGAGGCCGTGGTGGGTAGATCATGAGGTCAGGAGATCGAGACCATCCTGGCTAACACGGTGAAACCCCGTCTCTGCAAAAATACAAAAAGCCAGGCTTGGTGGCACACTCCCAAGAAGGAGGAGCTTAGGTTTTGCAGCCAGGAGACCTGGGTCCAACAACAGGTCTTAATACCCACTTCCTGTGCCACCTTGGGCCAGTAATCACATCTCACTGAGCCCCAGATACCTCATCTACAAATTAAAAATATGTGGGACTACACACACACACACACACACACACACACACTCACATACAGATGCACACATGCACACACACACAGATGCATGCATGCACACACATATGCACACACACACACAGATGCATGCATGCACACACATATGCATGCACACACACAGATGCATGCATGCACACACATGCACACACACAGATGCATGCATACAAACACAGATGCATGCATGCACACACATATGCACACACACACAGATGCATGCATGCACACACATGCACACACGCACACAGATGCATACATGCACACACATATGCACGCACACACACACATGCACACACACACACAGAGATGCATGCACACACACATATGCACGCACACACACACACAGATGCACACATGCACACACATATGCACGCACACACACACATATGCATGCACACACACACAGATGCACTCAAGTAGTGTGTCCATCCACCCAACAGCAAACCCTCACTGAATGTTAAGCTTTGTCTCATCTGCATCTCCCAGCCTCTCCATTCTCTCTTCACCTCACCCCCCTCCTCCAGAGCCATCCTTCTCCATCTCTCAGACACCTACTCCCTGCATTTCTATCTTATCCCCTGTCTCTTTCCTTCTTCTCTCCCGGAGCCCTGGGCTCCTCTCCTCCCCCAGCAAGCTCACTGCCATCTGTCTGCTACTTAGAAATGGCTTCCCCTGCCCAATTCCACCCCATGTCCTCTGCTGCTCCCCTTCCAGGGACCTATTTGAGGTTCTGTTCTAGGTCAGCGCAGCTCTCAGGCCTCCACTCTCTTAAGTATCAGGCAGTGTTGAGAGCTCAGAAGCAAGAGATGACCTAGGGATGATCTGACTCAACCCCTGAAGGTCCATAAAGGTGATGCCGTGTATTTACAGAATGACCATATTTAAGGTAGCTTGACAAGATGAAAACGAAAGACAAGCATCATCCAAAACTGATTACATGGTGCAGAATTCCTGCGAGTCTCCAGGTTTTTTGATTTGTTTGATTTTGTTTTTAATTGTTTGGCACTTTACATACTTCTCCTAGAGCAATGTTTCCAAAACTGGTCTGAAGATGATTAGGTCCCCGCACTATACCCAGGAGCCCCACTCTGCACCTTCAGAGAGCATGGAGGCACACAGGACTTACTCTGGCAGGTGCAGCCTGGAGGCTCACCACATGGGGCTCAAGTGGGGAATGGTGGTGATATGCTTTGACTGTGTCCCACCCAAATCTCATCTTGAATCATAGTTCCTATAACCCCACATGTCATGGGAGGGACACAGTGGGAAGTAACTGAATCATGGGGGCAGTTACTCTGATGCTGTTCTCATGATACCGAGTGAGTTTTCACGAGCTCTGATGGTTTTATAAGGGGCTTTCTCTGCTTTGCATGACACTTCTCTTGCTGCCACCTTGTGAAGAAGGACATTTTTTCTTCCCCTTCCATCACGATTGTAAGTTTTCTGAGGCATTCCCAGCCATGCAGAACTGAGTCAATTAAACTTCTTTCTTTATAAATTGTCCAGTCTTGGATATTTCTTCAAAGCAGCATGAGAACAGACTAATACAGGTGGAGCAAGGTGGAACCTGCTGGTCAGCCTGGCACAGTGCATCCGGCGGCCCCAAATTCTAGTCTCAGGCACCCTCTTTTTCAGGCTTGGTTACGCAGACCCCCAGTGATGCTCCTAGAACTTGGTGTTTCTGACAATGGCAACATCGCAAAGCAAGAAGCAGGAAGTTTAACTGCACCTGCAGGCGAGTCCAACAAAAGACACCTGCTGAGGAGTGTGCCAGGCTGGAGAGATGGCAGGATGATGGGTGATCGCTGGGGTCACAACACCACCCTGGACTGAGCAGGTCATAGAAGCATGGGCCATTCGTGATGGCAATGGTCGGTTTGTCATTGAAATAAAAAGCTTGTTTGGCAGCTCTGAGTGACACCTAACAAATAAAGAATCACCCTAGGGCTTGCTCTGGCAGGGAGGCAAAGCAGATGTCAAGTTTCAAACACCATAAACCTTCAGAACTCCCATTATCAATCCCTTTGACAACCCTTTCCAAATGAAGTAGCAGAAAAATTCAAATCTCTTTCATTTTCAAACCCAAAACAGATCACCCAGGTGGCTCATGGTTGTATTTATGTCCATCGAGACATAATAGACCATATTTCTCCTAAAAGCACTGAAACTGGGAATCTTCTTTTGTCTCGCAAAGGAGTAAATAGAATTGAAACCCAAAGGGTAGCCTGTTAGTGGCTCCAGGAGTTCTATTTCGGGGCTACTGAAGCAACCCCTTACAGCACCTAAGACTGGATTTCCAATTTTCTGCCATATCCCCAGTGTCATTTCAAGTACTTCATTAGTCTTTCCATACCCAAAAATGTGCTATTGTTTTTTATGCATTCCTTGGAATCAAAATTAATCTCGTTTTGAAAATTTTGTGATGCCAAATGATGTAATAATATGCAATCTATTATTACCATTATCAAAAATATTATTATTAGTCATTGTTAATTCTGTTTATCCTTACACAATCTCAGTGGATAGGGATGACTATTATCTCCAGTATGCTGATGAGGTAGCAATTACAAGGATTTGAAAAATCAGAGAATAAGAGCAAACATTGTGTTTAACAACATTATAAGAAATGGAAATCCTACTCAGGTATAATCTGTTTATGCTGACTTCCCTTTTCCTAATAGTGCTGAGTCATGGAACATGGTTGTCCCCCTGGTCTCAGTCCCTGTTCCCTTCTGGCCTTCTCATACCTGACTCCAATTTAAGTTCTGTAAGTACCTCTGCCTCAACCACGAATCAGACCCCATGCCAGGTCCTCCTCAACCCCTGCTTCTCAGGCAAGACAGCCGTTGGGCTGGAACTGCCTTTGGGGTCTCCGGTCCTCTCAAACTTCTCTCCTCTTCTAGAGCCAGGCCTCCTGCTACTCAGCTCCTGGCCCTACACCTCACCCCACAGCTCACACCGTACCCCTTACTCTTCTCTTACCTGGCAGCCTTGTTTTTCCATCCTTCAAGGTCCAGGCCTGAGCTTTCTCCCATTAAAAACTTCCTTCCATGAATAATTTTAAGCCCCACCGCAAACACACCGATAACCTAGGCTCAAAATACTTCACATCTTCTTTGATTTGTGTTGCTCTTCAGATGTTTCTTTTGTGTCAAGTAACTTCCTGAATCCATGACTCACAACTCGTGTTTCTTTGCTGAGCAGAGTTAGGACTTCATGTGCAAAGAATTCGCCCTGGAAGAAATCCTGTCTAGGCCTCACTGTATCCTACGAAGAATAGACATGATTTGACTGTGTCCCCACCCAAATCTCATTGGGTTGTAGCAGAACCTTAACAGCTTGTTGTAGCAGAAGATCTTAACAGGTTATTTCTGAAAAGAATCTGTCCATGGTCATCCCCTAGACAAATGCAGACTACTCCTTTGCTTTAAATACCTTCTATCTAGAAGTCACCCTCTTCCTCTGAACTCTGTCTCTGTATTCACTGCCTAAGGGACACTCACACTTAACTTGTCCCACATTGAACTGAGATCTGCTTTGTACCTCGGCTCACACTTAAGCTGAGATCTGCTTTGCACACCCGCTCACTCCTAAGCTGAGATCTGCTTTGCACACCCACTGACTCCTAAGATGAGATCTGCTTTGCACGCCTGCTCACTCTTAAGCTGAGATCTGCTTTGCACACCCACTCACGCCTAAACTGAAATCTGTTTTGCACGCCTGCTCACTCCTAAGCTGATCTACTCGCAGTCTTCTCCAAGTCAGTAAACTTCATCCACTTCATGTGTTTGGTGCATTTGAAAACTTGGAAGCTGAAGTTCACTGTCTCTCATCCTCCTCACCCAATCCAAGCATTTCCTAAGCCTCACCTGTCCAGGTGCCTTCCTCACTCCCACCTGCTCTGGGCTGTGTCACTCTCCCCCTGCAGGGTCCGTGTAGCCACTTGCCTGGTTTCTGCCTTTTGTCACCCACTCGTGCCATCCGTTCTTCACGTGACCCCATGAGTCACTTTTAATGTGGACTCCAATCAACTCACCTAGCAAGGTTCCTGATTCACTTTCAGGAAAAGCTCCAGCCTGTTTCCCAGGCCTCGAGGCCCTGCAGCCTGTGGCCCCTGCTATCTTTCTGACTTCCTTTATCCCCTGGCTCACCCAGGGGATAAATCTCTTGCCAGGCCGGCCTCCCCATTCCTCGTGGTGGTGATCACGGCTCCCTCCTCTCACTGCCCTCTTTCTGTCCTCATCCCAGGCTCCTCTCTCACTGGCCTCAAACTATGCTGGGAACAGCCCTAGATAGCATCCTGCCCACCCTGGCCTCCTGCCCCTCCCACAAGCTTGCTCGCGCCCTCATCCCTGCCTGGCTCGGCACATCCCCTATATCCGTCTATTCCCGTGTCTAGGTCTCCATCTGTGTCTGCATCTATTCACACACTCACACAAGCATCTTACAATATGTACATACAGGCTATAGATGCTATAGACGTTTGTCATTATCTTTCTTCCCTCTTTAAAATGTAAGCTTCACCAACACACTTACCTTCTTGTGTTCACTGCTATATCCTCAGTGCTCAGAATAGGTTATGAGACATAGCAGCCTTTCAATAAATATTTGGAAAGAGAAATACAGAAAGAAAAACAGAAGGAAAGTCTCCTATTTCCAGCCTGTAGTTACTCAGGCATCCCAAATAATGAGCACTAAAACTGGTTGCTTCTATCATGTCAGAAAAAAACGTATTTCCTACAGATAATCAAGATTTCACATAGAGCCAGGTCTCTAGCATGGCAATTAGGAGAAAATGGTGAGAAATCATTTGGAGGGGATTTCAATTCGATAAGAGAGATTTTAGTTAGAACAGATGGATACGAAAAGTCTGAGGCTAAGAAACACAGAAGAATGAGGAACAATTAGCAAATGTGTAAGTGGTGAATGGCCTGAAACCCTGTGATAGACATTTATAAATGGGCACACGTGAAAAACGAGAAACTCCCTGTGAAAAGGGTGAGACAACAAGCGTTGCCCAAAGCTGGTGATCACGCAGCTTTGTTACGACAGGCTGCCATAATGGCACAATTGCACACAGACCATTAGGAAGCTTCTGGAGCAGAGGCAGGAGGCTAATTTGGGGAGGCAAGGGGGTGACTATTCATTTCAGAAGGCCTTCTCCCAGCCACATGTGCTACTTGGAAATGGACAGCCTCGTTCTAGGGTGATTGTTCTGTTAGATAAAATACTGACATTTGCATACAGGCTTTCTGACTCCAGGCAGTTAAATATTCACAAGTATCACCTGGTGCCCAGAAAGACTGCACTGTCTGCTGTGCCATACAAACTTTATCTTTTCTTTGCTTCCAAGTTCAATTAAAACACTCTCCAGTCAAGATGCATTGATTTACTATAACATATGCTTAAAACTCAGCCAGGATATAACTGATTCATAAAGCACAATATCCTGTTTATGAACAAAAGATGCCATAAGGTAACTGACAAGCTATGTTGGCAGATCGTTTTGCTCATGTTATGGGAGACTTTCTCTCTTTTATTTAATGTTCTCCCTGGCTCTTTTCAAAAATGCTGGCATGGTTATACAATCGATCGTGTAATGTGTTTTTTCAAAGGAACTGTGAGAGAAATACATCCTCTGAAAATCACATAGAAATGTAAGATGTCATGCAGTTTTCCTGAAAAGAAGCAAATCTGTCTACCCTTCCAAGATGAAGTTAGTTCTGTAAGCTGCCAGGGTGGAAACATGTCCCGAACATATCTGATCCTACCAATAAGGTTTGTATTTTCTTCCCTTGACCAAACGCCTTGAAAGGATAGACCTTCATATTTAGATTCCTGTAGCCACGAGCCCTGAGAGCCGAGGAGGTTGGTGGAGGGGAAGGTCAGCTCCACCAGTCCTTTCTGACTACATCCAAACATGAAACCCACCCAGGCACCGTGCAGAGGCCCAAAAGGTCAGCAGACAGGCATTCCATGCAGCACGGGATATGGAAGCGTTTTCTTGTTTGTTTTGCTTTGTAAAGGAAAATAAAAATCTCAAGACACTCCCCCCCAACCAAAGTTATACAAAAATAAACAATAATCCCTGAAGCTGAGTCCTGAGTCATAAGACCCATTCTTATAAATGAATGGCTGTCAGTAGCATTTACTAGTGTTACAAGTCAGCCAGAGCTCCATTAAAAGGTAAAGTCCTCAAGCACTTGGAAGGGCTGCCCTGACCATTCATTCATCATAAGTCAAATTTTTCTGGCCTCCAATAAAAAAGGACATGCCACTTATAACTCCAGATCTGCAATCTAAGTCTGGCTGCTAAAACTCCACACCGAGAATGTCCCTTTCTTTTTTGCGATAGAATTTCACTCACTGTGTCGTTGAGGCTAGAGTGCAGTAGTACGGTCTCGGGTCACTGCAACCTCCATCTTCTGGGTTCAAGTGATTCTCCTGCCTCAGCCTCCCAGGTTGCTGGGATTACAGGCAGGTGCCACCATGCTTGGCTAATTTTTGTATTTTGTTTTAGTAGGAATGGAAGGTTTCCCTCGTTGGCCAGGCTAGTTTTGAATGCCTGGCTTCCCAAAGTGCTGGGAGTACAGGTGTGAGCCACCACACCTGGCCAATAATGTCTCTTTCAAAGGCAACTTCGCAGAGCAGAACCAAGTCCAGACTCCTTTCTCCACCTACCCAGAGATGTCTGCATAAATGACTTTTCCCTTTTTGTCTTGAGACATTCACCTTTGATGTGAACTGTAGATTTACTCAAGACTAACTAGAGCCTAAGTATTCAATCTTTTGGCTTCCCTGGGCTACATTGGAAAAAGAACAATTGTCTTGGGCAACACAGAAAATATACTAACATTACTGATAGCTGATGAGTTGAAAACAATTGCAAAGAAATCTCATAGTGTTTTAAGAAAGTTTAGAAATTTGCGTTGGGCCACATTCAAAGCCGTCCTGGGCCCCATGTGGCCCCCATGCTCTGAAATCTCAGAGCAACATAACCATTCACCTTGCTGCCTACATTATGCATGCTCCCTGACCCCTTTTCAAAGATGTGTAAACGCTAAACCTCCTAAAAACTTCAGAAAAAAACAACCACATATGTGTCCGCTGCTTATGTTATTTCCCAGATTCACCCCAGAGCTGGCTGGGTGATAGAGACTCACACCTCAGTCACTCATTGCAGTTGTCAGCTTCTAACAAAGAAACTGGAAAGGCAGAGAACTTTCACAGCACATCCCACACCAGATGCACTCTGAATTCTCGGAACTTTGAGTTGGGTGGGAGGCTTGCTTGCCCGTGTGTTTTGAATGAAGCACATGTAGACCCCAGCTCTATGGAACGACCGTTATTCCACAGCTCAAGCAAAGTGAAATCATGTAAGTAGAAAATACAGGAAGTGAAAAGCAGGCATTTTCCTTCCCATCCTAGACTTTCAGTCAAATTGCCATCTTCAGCTTAGCTCTGAGAGACTTGGGTACATTTTTCAAACCTGAGAGTGAGAAGCAGTTCAAAGTGGATCAGTGACGAACTGTGAATGTCATGGGCAGAGAAGGCCAGATGGCAAGAAAAAGAAGCCAAGGCAGATGCTTCCTGGGCCTCACGTGGACGTCTGCCCTGCCCTAGTGAGCTGGGCGACTGGCCTTCCAGCTGGACGTGTCCTGGGTAAGGGTCTGCTGTCACCATAGCCAACCAAAAAGATTTCTTATCCTGAAAAGCCCAGACATGGGTATTCCTTGCCTGCCCTCTTACTCCCACACCTCACATGCCCACCATCCAGCCCCAGCTGACCAGTAGGCCACACCTACATCATTTCAACATATTGCCAGCACTGACCGTAACGTATCTTATGTTGCATTGCCAATTTTTGTCGTATGCACTGGTCTTTCCACCTGCACTGGAAGGGGTTGGAAGGCAGGATTTTGCTCTCTACGGCTTCATGCTCACGGTTATGCAGGGAGCAAGGCTACTGTCTGGTTTACATCTGGCAGAATGTTTCCTTGCTCTTCTCTATACTTCATATACCTTCGCTCAGAACTCTCATCTTGCTTTACTCTGTTATCTCACAGTTATCATGTGCAGCTAATGTATAACTGTTTCATGGTGTACGATTGCACGAGGCAACACTCACCATGAAATTCTACAGCATTGCGTTTCTGTTGCCAGGCTGCGCTTTGGCACGGAGAACATTCTGTCATTGTTACAGTCAGATGCTCTAGGCTGAGTAACAATGAAAGAACATGCAGCCTCCGCTCTGAGAGGTCCTGGACACTGGCAGCAGCTCTGTGCTTGGCTCTGCCACGGGTACCCTAGAGACCATCCGTCCCCTCGCCTGCCAGCCCATCCCCATCCTAATCCCTGCTGGGTCAGAGCGTAGTTGAGCCAGTCCATAAATGCTTGCTTTGCTGCTTGTTGCCTGTGATCTGGTGTCCCTCTTCGTGAACAGGCTTATGTCCAGGCCCAAGCTCCAAGCATCTCCTTGAGCCCAAACTTCCTCCTGGGCTTCCATCTGCTGAATTTACTACTCTGTTCAAAAATATTCTCCAGTTCTTTCAGAAGCAGGGGCTCTGTCTCTACACAGCAGTCACCTCATCCTAAGTGGGGAATCCCCAGCCCGCAACGTCTGATAGCTGACTTCTCTAGAGCTGACCATCTGCCTGTCTGTCCGGGCCTCCAAGGTCTCCCTCTGTGATGGTTACTTTTATGTGTCTGCTCGACTAGGCCAGAGAGCTCATTAACATGATTTCAGCTTGTGTCTGTTAGGTAGTTTGCTGAAGAGAATAGCATTTAAATTAGTAGGCTGAGGAGAGGGTAGTATCATCCAGTCCATCAAGGGCCTGAAGAGAACAAAAATTCTGCCTGACTGCTTGAGATAGAATATCGATTTTCTCCTGCCATTGGGGTTTCTGGTTCTCAGGCCTTTGGACCCACTCTGGAATCTATACCATTGGCTCAGGCCTTTGAACTACCCCACTGGATTTTCTGGGTCTCTAGCTGCAGATGGTGGATTGTGAGGCTGCTCTCTTTCATAATCCCCTGAGCCAATACCTTATTGTAGATCTCTTCATATGTAGACATACACATATATGAGGCAGGAGAATACGATCAGGAGACAGGGAACTTAAGGCCGATTCACACTGACTTCCTAGAACCCAGTCAAAAGAAAACACCAACTTTCCAGGCCCATACAGCAAAAAGACCAGAGGCTACTCCCTTTGCAACTCCCCCCTTTTCTGAGTGGCAGATGAAAAACTGAAAGTACCTCTGATTGGTCCCCTCCTGCAACCAATCCTGCTGGTTGTAGGACAAGTCTTCATTTGCACAGAGTATACTTTGTAACTTCACTTCAGTCTTTGATTGGTCACTTTCTGCAACCAATCAGACTGGTTTCAGATCAGTGCTTCATTTACATAGGGTGTACACCAAGTAACCAATGGGAAACCTCTGGAGGGTATTTAAGCCCCAGAAAATTCTGTAACCGATCTCTTGAGCCCCTTGCCTGGGCTGTTCCCACCCTATGGAGTGTACTTTCATTTTCAATAAATCTGTGCTTTTGTTGCTTCATTCTTTCCTTGCTTTTTTGTGCATTTTGTCCAATTCCTTGTTCAAAATGCCAAGAACTTGGACACCCTCCACCAGTAACGTGTGTGTGTGTCTGTATAGATTGATCTTCTATTGGTTTCATTTCTCTGCAGAGTCTGATCCATATCTCCCCTCACTTGACCCCTGATGTCTTTGAGAACCACACACTGCACCCAGTCTCCAGTGATCTCGGTTGGCCTCGTCTGTGGCCTATAATGCCACACCTCTGTATACCACTGTTCCGTGGGCCACCCGGCTCCTTTCTGATTGTTGTGGAGAAAACCTACTTTGATTTGACCTTGCTGTAGCTAAGCTTCTGGTAAGATGCAGCACTCAAAACACTTAACATTTTCGTGTCACATTTCAAACAAAGCAACTGAATAAAAAATAAACAAAATGAAACTATGACCAAAATCTTATTCTCATGATCTTCTAGTGGGCAATGGATATGACATGCACAAATCTTATTAAACTTTGCATGTCAAAGTTATATTGGACCTTTCCTCCCACTGAGAGCACGAAATGCTTTTTTCTGTTAGAATCACGTGATTTTTGAGACATTATGTTACTTTGTTTATCACTGTTTATATAAATAACATTTAAATATGAGATCCTGAGAGGCTAGAGCAGCAGGCATTGGAGGACTCCCAACGCCACCAGGACACGCCTATGAGTAAGGCGCCAAGATCACAGTGGCTGGGAAAGGCAGCTCCTTGCAGAGGATCCTGGCTCCAGAGGAGGCTCCGTGCAGTTGCGCATGTAAGCCTTCAACATCACAGGAGCTTTGCATCAAGAGAGCCAACCATCTTTAGTTGTGAAATCCTTAGAAGCAGTGACTATACAAGAAAGATCCGTAATAAATGACTCACAAATCAGACAGCACTATTAAAAACCCAAATGTTTTTTGTCTCAAGATTTATTGTATCGTGTTACAAAAGAGTGAAAACGAGTACATTTTAAATCACAAGCGTGATTCTTAAGTATGCAACGGACTTTCCAAGGTGGCCAGTTTCTACATGGAGTCAGTTATGCCACGGGTCAACTTATGACCTCACGGTACGATGATGAAAACCTCCTTACACTATTTGCCTTGATCCTGTTTCTCAACACCAGATACAAAGTGATGTTAAAACCATACTCAACTTTATGAACTGATGCCTACAGAAATACTCCATGAAAGCTGTGCAAAAGCATGTGCTGCCTGAATATGGGATGCTAGTGCTTATGAGAAAATAACAAGCCTCCAACAAAGGAGGGTCGCCTGTCCAGGCGGGGAATAAAGTCACCACAATGCATGGCTCCATTGTCTGGTCACAGAGTCTTGGCTGTATGCCTAAGAGAAGCAGCATTCTTTTCTCCTTCATTTAGCAACCTCAGGACATTCCATTTGGGCCTGGGAGACCTGTCTCCTCTGACCAGAGTAGTTGAGAGCAGAGGACAAGGGAGCAAACTTTGACCTTGAGATCTAGCAGTGGTTCTGCAAGACAGGTCCCCCAGCTCTCTCTGTGTGGCCTTGGGCAAGTCACTCACCCCTCTGTGCCTGGGCATGCATATTGGCAAAATGGGACCCATAACTGTACCTACGCCATGGAGTGACACTCTCCATGCCTCGGTGCCTGCATCAGTAAAATGGTGACAATAACCCTCTCTAATTCATGGAATTGCCATGGTATGTAGATGAGTTGGTAAAGCTCTTGGAAGAACGCCTGGCCATTGTAAGTATTGCATAAGCGTTTGCAATTCTTATTATCTTGAAAATGATATATCTGATCCCTTTCTGTCTCTTATGACTATTTCTCAATATATTCAGAACCCAGAGGGGAAGGAACATTGTTTCTTAATCCACCCAGCATTTTATGGGACCAGTCAAGGGCATTTGAGCCCATCTGGGCAGAAATATCAGTGGGGAGAGGCTGTAGTTGTGCAGAGAAGGAGGTAGGGACAGGGTGCAGGAGTCAAAATTGGGAAGTAGCTCAGGTAGTCACACAGGTGCACTGATTACACAGCTACACCTGCCACCCAACACCTGTTACGGCTCAGAGGACTGGCTTTAGGGGAAGCCTAGGCACTAAGTTACCCAGAAATGTGAATGCAAATGGAGCAATCTGGGAGTCCTCAGCTACCTTGACACTGGGAATCTAAATGCAAATTCTCAGGCCCTATTATGATTCAGACCTATGGAATCAGAAGTGCTTGGGGGTGGGATCCAGGAGATTCATAGGGACAAAGGGTTTCAGAACTTCTCTAGAACAGGACTCCACAAACTGTGATCCATGGGCCCACACTGGCCCACCACCTATGTTAATTAAGTAAAGTGTTAGTGTAATATTAGAACAGTATTTATTTGCATACTGTCTGTGGCTACTTTCAGGCTCACAGCAGAGATAAGTCATTGCAACAGACGCCATGTGGCCCCCAAAGCCTAAGCTATTTACCACCTGACCCCTCCTGACCAATCCTCCTGACTTCTGCTCCAGACCACCTACTAATTATGCCAGTTCCTGTAGTCCCCTATTGCCCCCTCTACAATTAATTCCACTCCCTGCCCAGCTATGTTCCCGCCCAGGCCCAGTCCAACACCCACTTCCTTTCTGAAAGCTTTTCTGCTTCTGTGCCTAGCACTGTGCCTGAACAACCTCTCCTAGGTGCACAGTAAATACTTACTAACTGGGAGAAGCAGGTAAACGAATGGAATACATTGGGACAATTAGTTTGGGTCTTCATTCCAGTAGAAATTTCTGAAGGTCATGTCCAGTGCTGTTAATTATGTAGTTCCAGCCAGCATTTCAGTAGAAATTTAAGAGAAGTACGATATGCCAGTTCTTCACTAAACAGGCAGTCTTGTCACGGTTTGTGCATGAAATAGCACACCATGCATATTGCTAGTGCTGATAAAAGTGTGCAAAGGTCATGTACACTTCAGGTAGTGAGCAGAAGGGCACAGCTGAGGCTTCTAGACCATTCCTTGGCACTTCTCCAATAGATCCAGTCACTGGCTCACTTGATCCAGTCCCCATGAAGAAAACTGTGTTGATTTTCATTTCTGCTCTGGGAAGCAAATACATAGTTTTATTTATGCAAATAAAACTGAATATGGTGATTATCTATCTCAGTCTTATCTACAACCCCAGGACAGACTTAAAAGCCTTTACATGACAATCAGGCATAAACCAAAAATGGGAGAAATCCTTAACAACAATGAAAACAACAATGAAGCACTCTGGGCCCATTTCAAAGCCTCTGCAGTCAGTGGGAGAAAAAGATTATGCCCATCACAGATGATCCTAAGAAGAATTATTTGTCTTCTACTATTTGTGACCTAGAAACCAAAAGTTTCAAGAAACAACAGTGGATATCCCAGGACATCCTCAAGTCTCCTAATTTGTTTTGTGCTTTATCATAAATATGCAGCATTTAGGTACAAAAACACAAGCTGTATCTCAGGTGCCATTTCAGATGGTTACGTATAGCTCAGATATACCTGCCATTTTATCTCCATATAAAATATATCCTGGTCTTCTACAGAAGTTTGACTCTTCATCATTTTCCCTGAGTCCCAATGATAACAGGTTGTGGATGGCCTTAGATAAACCATTTTCCAATATTCACTCTCTTATGTAGTCGGAGGGCAGGCGTATGATTCTTTTCATGAAAAATAATGTTTTGGAAGTGACACTGTACCAATGTCTAAACCTTGAGATGGCCTGGAAGCTTCTGTTTTAAGCTCTTGGGAGCCTTGAACTGCTCTATAAGAGGTGCAGCTACCCCACTGGAGAGGCTGTGGGGAGAGACTCGGGCTACATGGACAGATTCTGGGGCTCCATAAAAAGACCCTGTAGCTACCTGGAGGGACTTTAGAGTTATGAGGTGAGTCCCTGGGGCTACATGGAGAGCTAGTGAGGCCACAATGTCTCAGTGTCAGAGGCGTTTGAACCAGAGCATCTCCATCTTGACTAGGGGCTGGGTAAAATGACACTGAGACCTCCTCGGCCGCATTCCCAAGAGGTTAAGGCATTCTAAGTCACAGCATGGGCTAGGAGGTTGGCACAAGATACAGGTCATAAAGACCTTGCCGATGAAACAGCTTGCAGTAAAGAAGCCGGCTGAAACCCACCAAAACCAGGATGGCCATGAGAGTGACCTCTGCTCATTGCATGCTAATTATAATGCATTAGCATGCTAAGAGACACTCCCACCAGTGCCACGACAGTTTACAGATGCCATAGCAACCTCAGGAAGTTACCATAGATGGTCTAAAAAGGGAAGGAACTCTCAGTTCCAGGAATTGCCCACCCCTTTCCCAGAAAACTCATGAATAATCCATTCCTTGTTTAGCACATAATCAAGAAATAGCCATAAAAATGGCCAACCAGCAGCTCCTGCCGCTGCTCTGCCTATGGAGTAGCTATGCTTGTATTCCTTTACTTTCTTAATAAACACGCTTTCACTCTACTCTGTGATCTCACCTCAAATTCTTTCTTGCACAAGATCTAAGAATCATCTTTTGGGGTCTGGATCAGGAACCCCTTTCGGGTGACACTAGTATCTCAAATGAATCTTCCAATGACTCCAGCTCCAGCCACTACAAATGTGCATATAGGATCCAGAGTGAGCAGAAGAACCTCAGCTGAGTCCCTCAACACAGGGAACCGTAAGAGGTCATTACATTGCTGCTTTAATGTTTTGCAGAGGTTTGTTACACACCAATAGCTGGTCAGAACAGCAACAGGTATTGGTTTGTACCTGGGGTAACATTTTATTCTAGGTTCTCTACAGGGAGTCTTCCTGGGATGCTCCAGGGTAGCACGATGCAGATGCTCTTCTGCTGAGAAAAGTTCACAAAAAAAACGCTTAAAGGTCAAGGTAAAATAAAGCCTCTACAAAAGCAAGTACTGTGCAGGTGAGCGAGACTGGCTGGTGCTGTCATTCAAGGCCTCTCTCAGGGTGGGTCCCTCGGCAGGGCCACCACAGCCCAAACTGTGGTGCTTGGCTTTGGACAGGCTTTCTTCTCAGTATCACGGCACATATAAAATCCCAAATATGCTCATAAACACAGGCTCAGAAACCAGATCTAAGGATATAATTGAATACTTTCTCAAGGCCACACGTCTATGCACTTTTTCATGACATTCCACATCAATAAAACATATTTTGACCATGTACAGTAATACGTGTGTGTGTGTGTGTGTGTGTGTGTGTGTGTGTTGCATTTGTGGCTACACTGTTATATTAATGTGCTATAGAAGCTCTAAAATAAACACTAACAGGAAAGGTAAAAAAAGGATGTCAGCAGAAGTTCCCATACATTCTTCCCAGCCCTGGCCGTTGTGTTCTGGGTCCATACTTGGGAGATCTGCTCTGGCTGGGGAGTGGGCAGGAGGAAGTGGGGTGGGGATGAGGTTTCCTCAACACAGGAGCGGTGCACAGTTCCAGAGACTGAGGCTCCTGTCAACGCCACAGTAGCCTTTCTTTCTCTAGCTCGGTGCTCAATTAAAAATCGACAAATTTTGACTTCCTAATTCCTTTTTTCTAAATCCCTTCTCCCTTGGCATGTGACTATTCAGTCCATTATCTGGGATTACACAGTCTTTGCTCCAGTTAAGCTGATAGTTTCCTCCCTGCAGGAAGCTGGCTCCAGGCCATATCACCTTTTGTCTGTAGCTGCTTTGTAGAACCTCCCTGACCAGTGTGGGGCTTCAAATCGAGGGGAGGGAGCAGGACTTGGCTGCCTGGGACACATGCAGTGTCCTGGAAAGCACCCAGGATTTCCCACTTCTGAGAACCGGGATGCATGCAGAACGGGGTTTCTTTCTATTGTTGCTGTTCTCCTCCCATCCGTCACTGCTCTCTTCCGTCTCCCTGTTCTATTCCAACCGTGCCAACTGGGTATAGAATGAAAAGCAAGGAAGGAGACATCTTTGCAAGACACTGTGCTCTGATTTGAATGATTGGGCATTGAGACTTCTTAAAATGCTAATTACTACCATTCCTTCTATGTCCATAGAGGGGAAAATAACTCATCCTCTTCTCAGGAACACTGAAGTTCTGCATCTTAAAGCAAAGATTTTTCATTTTTTAATTAAAGGAAAACACAAAAAACAAACAGTCATCACCCAACAACTTAAAATGATCTTTTATTTAGAAAATATTAACGAATCTCCTAAACAAGCCTGCAAGATACAATGATATAAAAATCAATTGAATTCTGCATACTGGCAATAAAACACAGATATCATTGACAAAATAATATAATATCATTTACAAATGCATCAAATGTGAAATATTTAAAGGTGAATTTGTCAAAAAATGTTCAAGATCTGTACACTAAACCTGCAAAATATTAGCTGACAGAAGTATATAGAATTCCAATAAATGGAGACATATACCATGTCTTTAAATCAGAAGACTCAACATAGTAAGCAGGCAATTATCCATAAGTTGATCTATAGATTTAATATAATTCCAATCAAAATCCAGCAGGATTATTTGTAGAACTGATAAACTAATTTGAAAATTTGAACGAAAAGCCAAACAATGTTGAAAAAGAACAAAGTTGGATTGATTACACTACTTAAAAGACTTACTATAAAGTTATGGTAGCTGGACGGCATTGGCATTCATATAAACATATAGAACAATGGAAGAAAAGAAAAAGTCCAGAAACAGGACATACATGTACGGGAAATTTATTTTCAACAAGATGCCAAGGCAATTCCATATGGGAAGTGGTTACATTTTTCAAAAAATGGAGAGAGAACACTTGGACAGCTATACTAAAAATAAATAAACCTGGACCTTAACTCATACCACTAAAAAAACTAACTCAAAAGATAATAGACTTAACAACAACAGCTACAACTATAAAACTTACAGAAGAAAACACAGAGAAAAATTTTGTAACCTCAGGAAAAGCAAGGATTTTGTAAATAAGGCATAGGAAGCACAAACTGCATTGAACATCATCAAAATTTAAAACTTTTATGCTCCAGAAGCCACTATCTTTGTCTGATTCGTGTTACTGTGACAGAATACCTGAGAAGAGGTGACATGGTTTGTATCTGGGCCCTCACCCAAATCTCATGTTGAGCTGTAATCCCCAGTGTTGGTGGTGGGGCCTTGTGGGAAGTCATGGGTCATGGGGCAGATTTCTCACGGATAAGTTAGCATCATGCTCTTAGTGCTGTCCTTGCAATAGTAAGTGTGTTCTTGCAAGATCTGGTTGTTTAAAAGTGTGGCACCTCTCCCGTCTTTCTGTTGCTCCTGCTGTGGCCGTGTGTCATGCCTGCTCTTCCTATGCCTTCCACCACGATTGTGAGCTTCCTGAGGCCTCCCCCAGAATCTGAGCACACCATGCTTCCTGTATAGCCTATGGAAGCATGAGCCAATTAAGCCTCTTTTTCTTGTCTGTTTTTGTTTTTGTGACCAAGTCTTCTTGCTGCGTCGCCCAGGCTAGAGTGGAGCACAATGGCATGCTCTCGGCTCACCACAACCTCTGCCTCCCAAAGTGCTGGGATTACAGGTGTGAGCCACTGTGCCCGGCCAACCTCTTTTCTTTCTAAATTAATCAGTCTCAGTTATTTCTTTATAGCAATGCAAGAAAGCCTAATTCAATGGGTAAACTATAAAGAACAGAAATGTATTTCTCACATTCTGGAGGATGGGAAGCCTAAAATCCAGGAGTGGCATCTAGTGCGGGCCTTCTTGCTGCATCCTCACATGCCAGAAGGCAAAACGGCAAACGAGAACCAACCCACTCCCAAAGGCCTTTCTTATAGTGGCATTGATCTGTTCTTGAAGACAAAGCCCTCATGACCAAAGCATCTGCAAAAAGTCCCCATCTCCCAATACTGTGGCACTGGGGATTAAGTCCCCAACATATGGTTTTTGGGGAACACATTTAGACTACAGCAGACACCATTAAAAAAATGGAAAGGCACACCACAATTTTATATGAGATAAAATACTCGAGTAACACATATTCAGTGATGTACCTCTATTCAGAATGTAAAGCATTTTTAATTCCATGATTAGGAAATATCTCAGGGGTTTTGTTGTTGTTTTTTTGTTTGTTTGTTTGTTTTTTTAGACGGAGTCTCACTCTGTTGCCCAGGCAGGAGTGCAGTGGCGCGGTCTTGGCTCACTGCAACCTCTGCCTCCCAGGTTAAAGCAATTCTCCTGCCACAGCCTCCCGAGTAGCTGGGATTACAGGTGCCTGCCACGAAACCCAGCGAATTTCTTGTATTTTTTGTAGAGACACAGTTTCACTATGTTGGCCAGGCTAGTCTCAAACTCTTGGCCTCGTGATCTGCCCACCTGGGCCTCCCAAAGTGCCAGGATTACAGGCATGAGCCACTGTGCCTGGCCAATACCTCTATTTTTTTAATTGGCCAAAATATTTGAATAAATACCTCACCAAAGAATATATGCATATAGCAAATACACGCATGAAAAGTTGCTTGTCACTTTTGGTCATTAGCGAATGTAAATTAAACCACAGAAGGATTAAAATTAAAAAGACTGACAATATCAAGTGATGTCAACAATTTGGAGCAACTAAAATTTTCCTACATTGCTGATGGGTTGGGAAATGGCACTGCCGTTCTACGAAACAAACTGGCAATATCTCACGAGGTTAAATGCACACTTACCATAAGGCATTAGCAATTCCACTCCCAGGTAGTCAACCAAGAGAAAAAAATACATATGTCCCTGTAAAGATTTTGTTTATTCTTTTTTTTTTTTTTTTTTTTTGAGACAGAGTCTCACTCTGTCACCAGACAGGCTGGAGTGCAGTGGCATGACCTTGGCTCACTGCAACCTCCGCCTCCCAGGTTCAAGCAATTCTCCTGCCTCAGCCTCCCGAATAGCTGGAACTACAGGCGCATGCCACTACGCCCAGCTAATTTTTTTTGGATTTTTGGTAGAGACGGGGTTTCACCATGTTGGACAGGATGGTCTCGATCTCTTGGCCTCATGATCCACCTGCCTCAGCCTCCCAAAGTGCTGGGATTACAGGCGTGAGCCACCGCGCCTGGCCAAGATTTGTTTATTCTTAGCAGCATTATTCATTATAGCCAACACCTGAAAAGAACCCAAATGTCCATCAAACAGAAAGTGGATAAACATATTGTAGAACTTCATGCAATGAGATTCTACTCAATGATAAAAACTAGTAAGTTACTGCTATGTGCTGCAATATGGATGAATCTTCAAAGTGTTATCTTAAGTGAAACTAGCCAGATACAAAAGACTACATGTAAGATTCTGCTTATATGACAATCTGGAAATCTGTGGTGATAGAAAACAGATCAGTGTTTGTCAGGTGTCAAAGGCTTGGGAAAGGGATTGATAGCTAAGTGGTATAGAAAAAGTTTTGGGGCTGAATAAAATGTTTTATATTACGATTGTGCTGATGGTTAAATGACTACATATTTTTGTCAAACTCATCAAATTGTATACTCACCACCAGAGATTTTATTATATAAACTTCCACTGAGCTGAGAAAAGACAAAAAAAGACAACAATGGGAATTTGACCTATTTTTTAATTACATTGATAAGGGCTTGAAAGATAAACCCTGTATGGTCAACAGTAATTATCCCAGGTTGTTTGGGGTTTTTGGCTAAGGGCATCTTTTTTGAGATTTCTGAAATAATTATATACTATGTGACCAGTGAAATTTTAATTTTAAATATCATTTTTGTTTTTAATGTATCACAAATCTCAATAAATATATTTGAGTGGAAGGTGAGCAAGAAAGATGCTTCCTGCTTTTCTCAATCATCTTCTCTCCCCATAAATGTGTTCCCTGGTGATGAGACATGCTGTAGAGGAAGGCTATCGACAGCAGAGCACAGGGCAGCCCTTCCCCTTCCATGTGCTGAGACACCCTACCCTAAGTTTTGGTCCCTTGCCTGGAGCTTCAGGAAACACCAAAGACCAGAGAGGCTATCAGTAAAGGATCACCCCCTTCTGTGGGCCTCCCACCCCAGGGATCTCCCACTCACCCTAAGGACCTCCCACTCACCCCAGGAACCTCCCCATTCTATGGACCTCCCACTTGCTCCAGATATTTCCCCACCCCATGAACCTCCCTTATCACATGGATCTCCCACTCCAGGGACCTCCCCACTCATCTACTTGCCCACCCCACGGACCTCCACACCCCGTGGACCTCCCCCACCATGGACCTCCCCACCCCATGGACCTCCGCACCCCATGGGCCTCCACATCCCATGGATCTTCCACCCCATGGCCTACCATCCCATGGACCTACCTCCCCAGGTACCTCCCACCCCAGGGACCTTCCAATTCCATGGACCTCCCCAACTCAGGGACCTCTCTACTCTATGGATTTTCCCACCCCATGGACTCCCTCTTCATGGACCTCCTGACCCTATAAACCTCCCATCCCAGGGATCTCCCAACCCAGGAACCTCCCACCCCAGTTACCTTCCCACTCCATGGACCTCCCACCCCAGGTACCTCCCCACTCCATGGACCTCTCACCCCATGGACCTTTCTACTACATGAACCTCCCTACCCCATGAACCTCCCAGCCAGGTGCCTCCCCATCCCATGGACTTTCCTACTCCATGGAATTCCCACCCCATGGACTTCCCACCCTATGGACCTCCCACCCCGTGAATTTTCCCATCATATGGCCCTCCCCACTATATGACTCTTTAACAATGTAGTTCATACGGGAACCACTTCTTTTGAACTTTTCATGATCTCTGTCCTTCTCTCATGTTACAAATGCCAATCTTAATAGACTAATCTCTGGGACAAAAGAATACGTCCTATTTTAGTTTATTTTTCTTTACATTATGAACAGAATCACACAGAAAGTTATTTGAGCGAAGTCTATCTGGGAAATCGGGTGTGGGTTAGGATGGTGAGGGAGAAAAGGAAATGGGGAGGAGAGAGTTATCTCCTGAGAGGGCAGGCAGATGCTTCCTGTAAAAGGTCATCCAGAGTTTTCAGTGGAATGGGTGGCCTCACTCATGAGTTGAATTCCTGCTGTAGGGTTAACATCTCCATGTGTCTGATGCCACGATTATCTTGGGAGCTGATGTCGCAGTGAGAAGGGAGGAGGCAACCCAGATCTGAAGGTTCAAAATAGCCTCTTCCTCGACCCCAAAATAGAATCACACTTGTCCCTGGAATTCAGCTGAATGTGCTCAATGACAGTTACAAATGGCCGCCTCGTTCTCTCCCCTTTGGGTTCTCCAGCAAGCGTGTTGCACTTGAGCTGGGATTTACATTTTCATCTTATATTTAAGGCTACAAGGCAGCAAATTCTATCATCTTTTTTTGAAATATAGAAAATCTATGACCTGTGATGAATGACAGAATTAGCCTCATTCATGCTACAATTAATTAATTTTGATTTAGCATTTACTGTGTATTCATTGTATAAAATACCATCTACTACTCAAAAGAGCATGGAGAATTTGAAAGAAATGTAGAAATTCTCAGAACTCTTACTCACAGATGTACACAAACTCATGCCAGCACAGCTGTGCTAGAGGCCTGGGCTCCTGAGGCTCTGTGTGCAGTGGCTAGGAGTGTGGACCTTGCAGGAAGATCACCTGGATTTGCATCTTGGATCTGCTATTTATCAGCTCTGTAATTGGGAGCAAGCTTCTTGAGCTCTCTGGGCCTCAGTTTTCTCATCTGTCAAAGGGGATAATGGTTGTAAAAGGAAAGCAGTCACTTGAGCCCAACCTACAGGGAGCAAGTTGAGATTATCTAGTGATATCCTGTTAAGCTGTAGGCTTTGGAAATTCCTCAGCAGAGACTCTAGGCTCAGAAACTTGATGGGAAGTTAATCGACAAAACCAGGAGGAAAGTGTGGGTCCTTACAGGTGCTGACCAGGAGCCTGGGACCTGGAACTTTCTAGCTGTCCCATTACTGAGGCAGATGTTTTCGTAGGCCCACGGAAGTCTTGCATTCTCCCAGCTGTCTCCTGATTAAACAAGGAAGCCCAGAGACAGAGAAAGCAGAGAGTTCCATCTGGGGACCAGTTTCCCTCCATTCTTCATATCCCTGCCTCCCTTCAGGCCTCAGCAGCACAGGGCTTAGGAAACCTGGGAATAACAGGCTCCTCAGGCACCAGTCTCGTTCAGCATCTGCTGGACCTCCACTTTCTCTCTGATGACCACAGGGCTTCCTCCTTCCCTAGCAGGTGTCAGAGACATTCACCAGCCTGAGGGGTGGCCAGAGCTCCTGATGCAGCCCTCCACATGCAGGCACCTGTGTTCCCAGACTGACCCCATGCTCCAAGGAGATGTGGGTAAATCCGTCTGCCCATAAGTCATTTCACACCTGCTGCACTTCTGCTGTCTTTCCACCCACCTCTGTCCAGACAACAGCTCTGAGTTGATCCCTAACAGGGTGAAAGACTCCTCTGAAACATGAAGGCCCTTCAGTGGAGACTGAGAGGTAATGTAGCCAGCCACACCCTCCCAGGTTTGAGAACTGTGGATCCACAGGCCAGATATGATAGTGCACTGCATGACAAGAATCACAAGTAAGTAGCGATCCCTTCTTCCAAGTCAGGCCTTTCAGGTGCATCATTGCTTGTCGTGGGCTGAATGATAGTCCCCAAAAATATGTTTCCACTTCCTAACCCCTAGAACCGTTGAATGTGACCTTATTTGGAAAAAGGGTCACATCCATGGATGTCTTACTCCATTTGTGCTATCATAACGAAATACCATAAACTGGGCAATTTATAATCAATTGAAGTTTATTTCTCACAGATCTGGAGGCTGGGAAGTCCGAGAAGGCACTGGCAGGTTTGGCGTCTGCTGAGGAAACCTCCACTTTCCAGGTTCACAGATGGCCAGCGTGTTGCCTCGTCTTCATATGGTGGAGGGAGCAACCAAGCTCCCTCAGACATTTTTTTTAAAAGCACTAATCCCATTCTCAAGGGCTCTGTCCTCATGAACTAATCGCCTCCCAACGCCCCTACTTCCTAATGCCATCACATTGGGGGTTAGGATTTCAACTTAGGAATTTTAGGGGGACATACACATTCAGTCTACAGCAGAGCAAAGAACTGAGTGAAGGATCTCTAGGTGAAAAACTCATTCTGGATTATCTGGGTGGACCCTAAATCCAATAACAGGTTTTCCTTTTTTTTTTTTTTTTTTTTTGAGATGCAATTTTGCTATGTTGCCCAAGCTGGAGTGCAGTGGCATGATCTCGGCTCACTGCAACCTCTGCCTCTCGGATTGAAGTGATTCTCATGCGTCAGCCTCCTGAGTAGCTGAGACTACAGGTAAGCACCAGCACACCCGGCTACCAATAGTAGGTGTTCTTTTAAGAGATGCACAGAGAAGGGAAGTCCATGTGAAGATAGGGGCAGAGTTGCAAGCCATGCAGCCACAAACCAACAGATGTCTGCAGCCACCAGAAGCTGGAAGAAAGAAGCCTCCCTAGAGCCTTCAGTGTGAGCACAGCCTTCCTGACACCTTGATTTCAGAGTCCAAGCTTCCAAACCTGCCAGAAAATCAATTTCTGCTGTTTTAAGCCATCACAGTTGTGGTGATTTGTTACAGCAACCTCGCGAAACTCATACGCTGCTCAAGAGGAAAGGATCTAAATTCAGTTACACCGTAGGGTCTGTTTAGGGTGTAGATGCATGAGAAGGCAGTGGCTAAACCTAGAAACAGGTGAGAGCTGACTTGCTTGTTAAATAGATTAGAACAGTAACAATCCCTGAGAAATCGCCCCGTGCTGCTGCAGACCCTCCTGCCTTTGTCAATTAAAGGTAGTGAGAACAACTGCTGACTGCGCCTTCCACCTGACGTGGGGCATTATTGTACTTGGAGCCAGAAGTACTGGCAGTGAAGCTGGAAGACAAAGAAGGTTTTTTAATGGAAGCCACAATTAGACTCGGAACAGTGCCTCTGCTGGCTCCTGAACGCTGTCTCTAATGTGTGTTTACTGTGTACCTTAATCATCCCGTTACCAGCTCACTTTCTCTTGTTTTTGCTGTTGCCAAGACCACAAGACTCCTGCATCAAGCCCTCACCATCTCCTCTGGATGCATTTTATTAGCGCCCAGGTTTTCAGCCTGGGTTATCGCTTTCTTTCCTAGGAAGCGCAATGCCTACCCACACATCCCATCAAACAAACAGGTAAAGCAACAAGCTGAGCATGGGCTCATCAGCATTTCCAGAAGCACCTGATGTTTCCCAACCTTCCTGGCCCGTTGCTGGCTGTGGGTCTACCCAAACCTGCAGCAGCTGGGGGAACCAACTCCGTCTCCACAGTGACTTTCTGTTAACTGCATTGTCTCCCCAGCTGGGTCCACCGCTGCCTGCCAGAGTCCTCGTTTGCATCTGCAGCCATCCAAAAATAGTGCCATCCCTTTGCAAAAGCAAAGAAATTCTGAGATTCAGGTCCCCTTAGTGAGTCCAATTGTTTCTTTTCAGTGACAGAAACAGGCGAGCTGCCCAGCCAGAACCTGCAAGGCATCCTGGATTCAGGGGCAGAATTCCCTAAACTTCCTAGTCAGTAGCCAGTCTATAGAAGCAACAAGAGTATGATAACCACACGGCTGCCAGGAGATTCCAGTAAAATCAGCCAAATTACTCCCCAGAAAAGAAACATGAAAGCAACAAAGTCTAATGGTTCTGTAGAGCTTAGGGCTGAAAAGGTCTGTGTTCCAGGGCCATACTGTTTCAGCCTTGCTTCTGCCTCTCATCCCTTCCAGGACTTGGTTTTTCCATCCACATAATGGGCACACTTGTGATAACCATCTCACACTCAAGTTGGGCTGGGAGAGTTGCTTGGGCTCTAATTGCAAAAAGTTTAGGAAGTACAAGATGCTCTGATCCACAAATGATAACAACATATTAAATATTTTCAAATCATCAGATAAATATAAGTTTTCCCTTAAGTTCCCATTGCCAGAAGGTGTGAGGCAGACTTGCTCTGAAAGAAAGTATCTGCTGAACCCATCAAAACTGGCACTCCGGGCGAAAGGTGTGCTTTTGGCTGCCCTTCAGCGTCCTATTGGTTGTTTGGTTGGCAATCCAGCCCTATTTTGCCCTAAACAGTATCTGTAGACATGTTTGTCCTGGAGGAGGCTGCTAGAGGCTTCAGCTGGTAAAGGCCAGGTTTCCACTGAACATCCTATGGGCACAGGGCTCCCCCAATAACAGAGATGGATGCACCTTCAAATGGGAATAGTGCTGCCATGGGAAACCTGACTAAAGCGGCCTGAGCACGAGGTCCACTTGCTATCCGGGCAGTGTTTGCGATCATGTGCTCACGTGGATTGAGACACCAACTTCACAAATTATGAGATGAGATCTTCCCTTAGTCTTTCCATCTGGGAGAGCTCAGATTCACTTTGCATCATCCTGCAGAATAATGAGAAATGCTTTGTAAAATGCAAAATAATAAAGGAAATTAAATGGAATGCTCTTTCTAGACACTAACTGGGAAGGTGATGTCATTGGCAGAAGCTTCTGTGGCTGGGACAGAGAGGCAGCCAAGGAAGAACTGAAATAAGGTGGATGACTTGAGAGGTTATTCTCTCAGCCCTCATTTATTGAGCACTGTCTGTGCATGACCCAAGCATGTGGATGGACAAAACCTGGTTGGTGCCTGTAGTGCAGAGCGTGCAGGTTACTGGGGACAGAGAATCCACAACACCTGGGTGACGAGGGCTATGAGAATAAGCAGGCGGGGCGTGGGACTAGAGAAGAAGGGGTGCATGCTGAGGGGTGTCCTGCACCCTCAGATAAAGTAAGAGTCCATCTGCTAGCAACTGACATGGCACTTTACGAGTTCAACCTGAAGAATAGTCTGATAACTCAGTCATGTGCATGACGCATGTGGTTAGCAAATTAACCCAGGCTCACATCCCGCCTCGCTTTCCACCCACCCATAATCATTCCCAGGGTCTGCTCAGAGCAGGTCAGGCTTGGGCTAGCCCCACTGTCAGGGCTGAGTGGATAATTACTCTGGCCGCCACAGGGACACCACGCGGAGATCCCAGTAGCCCTTTGAAGACATTCGCTTTATGCCTCTTCCTGCTCACTGACAGCCAGCTGATTGTGGATCACTTAGCTGGTAAAAGCTCGTGTCCCAAAGAAAACGGAAGAATTAAACATGGAAAAAGTCTTAAGGCCAGGCATGGTGGCTCACGCCTGTAATCCTAGCACTTTGGGAGGCCAAGGCAGGCAGATCACCTGAGGTCAGGAGTTCCAGACTAGCCTGGCCAACATGGTGAAACCCTGTCTCTACTAAAAATACAAAAGTTAGCTAGGTATGGTAGCCCATGCCTGTAATCCCAGCTACTCAGGAGGCTGAGGCTGGAGAATTGCTTGAACCGGGAGGTGGAGGTTGCAGTGAGCTGAGATTGTGCCACTGCACTCCAGCCTGGGTGACAGGACGACGCTCCATTTCAACAAGAATAAATAAGAGAGAGAGAGCGTCAGCAGACAGGGAGCCATGGGCCTGTTCATGTTGCATGACAGCTTTATCTCTGTGGTTCACACTCTGGTTGGGAGCAGTTTCAAGATCGGTGGGGAAGCAGCTGCCAGCCCTTCTCCCAGCGGCTGTTTATTGCTACCTGCACTTCAGCAGCCACCACAGCACCAGGAGGGAAGCAGCGTTGTGTCTGCTCCCTGCTCATGAGGTCAAATCCAGCCTTTCCAGGCCCAGGGTGCTGGTCCCAGCGAGAGACAGAGCACACTCCCCTGCGTCACTGTGTACTCGGATGTGCCACGTTCTTGTTTTTTTTTCTCCCTGGAACACAGCATCTGCATTAGGTGTACAGGGGCCGTCACTGCCAGAATGCTCCCCACCTGCTCACCTTGCCAGGGTGTGGTGGATGTGGGCCATCCCTTCACAACCCCTAGATCATGGAGTTCCCACCTCTGGGCTGCCACCTGTTCCAAGGCCTTTGGCCTAGAGAGTATAGGGCTTCAGTGACCCCCGGGGCCAGAGAGGAGGTGCGTGAACATAGCTGTGTTGCGCCTCAGGGTTGTCTCTGCCCTGCTGTGGGGCCCTAGATGAGTCCTGCCACTCCCTGGTCCCTGTTTCCCCATCTGCCGTCTCAAGGTCATAGGGAGCTGGTATTTATAATGAGCATAAAGTGTAATATGTTCATTATAAATATCAGCTCCTCTCAAGGCTGGGAGTGAGGGACCATCTGCCTTCTTGCCTGCCCACCACCCTGAGCCAGGCTCTTCACGATTTCAGATGTCATGTATTTCATATTTTCAGCATAAGTGCCTCTCTGTAATAATCTTTGTGCTACTATAGAATTCCACACACATACATCACTGACCCAGCAAGCATCCCCCTAGCATATTGCCATCTGCTAATTAGTGGGTTCTTCCTGTGGATATCCAGATTTGTATTAAGAGAAGCCCCAGTTATGGAAATTGCACACACAGAGAAAAGTCTCTGTGGACACATACTTCACTGTTTAGATGGTTTTCCATCTGGACCTGGGGCGTGCGGGTGAGGAGAAGGCAAGCAGTTTTAACTTTATATCCCATTGCACAATGGGGTGTCATGAGATAAGACAGAACTCACATATTAAGTATGTGCTGGATACACACATAGATACACACATCTGTTTTATGTATATTTCAATATGGCATAGCTGTTTTTTAAAAAAGAGTAATAACATCACTCCAGTTTGTCCCACATTAGAATTACATTATGGGACAGCATCTTGTCCCAGGAGGCTACATTTAGGCCTCCAGAGGGCCTTAAGATTAGTGACGATGCACTGCCGGGGCAACCCTTTCCCATCTGCATGGGTAGAGACACAGCTTCTCAGGCTTCCTGGTGGATCCTCCAGGGATCAGTGAGTGGCCGGGGTTTGGCTGCCTGCTGAGCAGCTACTCCCGAGACAAAAGCTCAGCCACGGGGAGGTCAGCTCCACCCAAGCCACAGCAACTTGGGACCCCACTCCCAGCTGACACGGACTCCTGCCTTGAGCCCCTACAAGCAGGCTCTGGGTGTGTACTCTGTATGTGGGACTCCGGATTCCTGATGACCTGCCTGAGTTCAGAAACATTCCTCCTTCCCCCAGAATCTCCTGAGGCCCTATTCTCTGCACCTGCCCTCTAGTCTCCTGCTGGGACCTACTATGGGGGCTCGTGGCCACCACTGGTATTGTGAGTTTCAAGTCTGGCTTTCTCTCCTACTGGCTGTGGGCCTCTCACAAGCCAACAGCCCTCTCTGAGCTGCAGTCCTTTGTCCCAAAGTGCAAAAGGGAGGCCATGCGTCACCAGCCCCCGCCTCATCCACCTACCTCTGCAGTAGCGACCGTCAAGCATTAGCTAAGCAAAGACTATGTGCAGTGCCCCTAGGGAGGGTGGTGGGGCTCCTAGGGCCTATGAATCACAGATAATCACATTGATCTAGACCCCACTTTTCAAAAGATGTCTCTGATCTGTTCTTTGGGAGGTTGCTGGTTTGTCCTCTGGGTGGGATGGCACTGATCTGTCTCTGTCCACACCACCCATCTGCACCGCACTCTCACAGGGGACAACTGGAGAAGCCCAGTTTTTGTTCTTTCTCAAGGACAAAGTAAATGCAGACTAGGGCCTAGAGCTAGCCTGAGGTCCCAAAGGAGGTGATAAATATCTACAGAAGGAACCCATTAATAAAAGAGTCAGTCAAAGTGCCCAGTGCTGGCTAGGTTGTGTTTTATGATCAAGCTGCTGCGAGGCAGGACGACTTCTGAATTGATGAGGAGGGACCCTGGGGGACTCTGAATTCAGAACTGAGTCTAGACTGCGTTACCCGCTAGAGATGGGAGGCAGCCCTCATTTGGACCCACAGCAAAAGTCCGTCTGTTCGTCTAACATTTACTGAGTTCCTTCTGTGCGGAAGATTAGGGATACAAAGGGCAGAGGCAGATAAGGAGAGAAGGCTGCGAGGGTTGGGAATTTAATGTCAAGTAACTTTGAAGAGGCCGCGGGTATCAACCGATTGATTTATTCCCTCCTTCAACCCAAACTCACTGAGTCCTTCTGGACCAGGCCTTGACTTTCCTTTCATTCTGCTCTACTTCTGTCTTTTCCCAAAGGATTTTTCATCTTCTAAGAGATAGATTTTAAAAAATGTTATTGCGTCTTTTAAAATGTTTCCGGATCCCTCTGCTGGAGTGTAAGACCCCAGGAGGCTGGGACCTATGTTAGATGTATTCACTGAGGTTTCTGAAGCACCTAGAAGGTGGTACATGGTAGATGTGAGTCAATATGTTTTGATAAATTAACTTTGCCTGTCCAAGGCTGGAACCATAGACATGACGGTCAGTGTACCTGGACCACCGGCCGGGGTGGCTGGGATCTCCTTTCTTCCAAATGCTTCACTCCATCTCAGTCTCTTTGACACTCAGGTTTGTCTTAAATTTAGCCCCTTGGATCTCGGGTTTCAGTGGGCTCCTGTCTGAGTACAGTTGACCCCCACAGCACTGTTGTGGCTCACAGGTCTTCCAGGGCCAGCCTGCATGCCCAGCATCTCAGCACTGCAAGTCTGGAATGGACACGCACAGGCTCGACCACATCAGTCTTTCTAAACCTCCCATCAGACTCCTGGCCAGACCTCCCTCCAGGGCTTTTATCCCCAGAAAGACAGAAGGGAAGGGGCAGGGAATTGAAGAGAAAGGTGAGGTAAGGAGAGGGGCAAGGAGGGGGCTTTGGGAGAGTCAGCTCCAGTTTGGGAGCAGGCATTGAAACACGAGCTAACAGAGGACAGTCGCACTGCCTCTCCGTCACCTCCCATCCCCTTTCTCTGTAAGGGACCCAGTCTCTATCATCAAAGGTATATAAAGCACAAAGCTATGTGTCTCCTATGTCACCTGCCCCTTCCTTATTCATTCAGTTGTGACTCTACACACTTGCCAATTGCCCACTGTGTGTCGAGCTCTGGGTGAAGGAAGGGAGTTTTAGAAATGCAAGAAAATGGGGGATGGGGGGAAGGGTGGGGAGGGATAACATGGGGAGAAATGCCAGATATAGTGTGCACCTAAAGTAAAATAAATAAATTTAAAAAAAAAAGAAATGCAAGGCGTAGATTGCACTGTTCTAAACCTCAAGTTCTAGTAACGGCGACAGAACAGAGGCCAACAGTTACATCGTGGAGTGAGGCACTGCTATACCTGCGCTCAGGTGCAGCAAGGGCTCACAGAGAGGCACCTGGTCAGAACAGTAGGCCTGAGCAGGTGTCTGGAGAAGGTGAAGGCTCAGCTAAGGCTGAGGAAATGAGAACAAAGCATTTGCACACAGGCCATTCCTGATGGAGGAAAAGAGAGACCCAAGAGCTTGGTCTATTCCCAGAGCCTCACAGAGTATCTAAGATGAAGCTTCCATGAGGTCATGGAGAGAGAAGACGCAAGACACAGTACAAGGCAGATCATGAAGAAGACTGCACACCTTCCTGTCTTAGTCAGCTCCCCCAGCATCGCAGAATCCCACAGGGGGCTGGGGGCTTCAAAACAGGCATTTACTCTCTCACAATTCTGGAAGCTGGAAGTTCATGGTCAAGGGGCAAACAGACTTAGTTTCTAGAGAAATTTCTCTTCCTGGCTGGTGGTTGGCTGCCTTCTGGCTGTGTGCTCACGTGGCCTCTCCTTGTGTGTGCACAGAGGGGGTGGGAGCACTGGTGTCTCTCGCTCTTCTTATAAGGACACCAATAGTGTCAGGCTAGGATCCCACTCTCATACCCTCATTTAAATTACCTCCTAAAGACCCTGTCTCCAAATAAAGTCACACTGCGGGTTAGGGATTGAACCTATGAATTTTGGAGGACACAAGTCAGTCCACAGCACTTACAAAGGAATTTGAATTTCAGCCTTGCAGGGTTTTAACAATTGGAGGTATGATCAAATTAATGGCTTAGAAAGAGCACAGGGGTTCCAGACCAAGGATGCTTCAGGATGAGCCCGTGCACCTAGTGTGCCTAGTCATCCGGCATCACCCTGTTCATAAGCAGGACAAGAGGGAGGACTACGCCAATATATTTTATTCTCATTTTATTTTGTTAAGTTGGTGCAAAAGTAGTTGCCGTCCTTGCCATTAAAAGTACTTATAAGAACCACAATTACTTTTGCACCAACCTAACACCATGCTAAGCACAATTCATAAAGAACATGGTTTATTCACCCTCTTGAGAAATGAAAAGAAGGTTGTGCTTTAGGGACCGCAGGCAGCTGCTCACTCAGTAGCATCAGGCTCCTCTGCTGTTTCAGGGCAGAGTGATCCCAACTCTCAGTGGCTTGTACAAATGAGCCTCCGACTCCATTGCCATGCACACATATATTATGCATTCGGCAAACATTCAATTATTCAAGAAGTAAACCAATATTTCCCAAGGAAACCACTAAAATTAATAAAATCCTATATTTTATGGACTGATTTATTATCATCATCCCTTTGAATCTGCTTAATTTTTTTTTTTCCTTCATGCAGCTCGAAGGGTTCTATAAAAGATTTTGCTATCAGACTGCTATTTCAAAGTCCACCCTTGAGGTAGTTAGGATGAGAAAAGATGTGAATTAAATTGCAGCATGGGCCATTTGCACAGGCATTTCTACTAAAATAAAAAGTTTAAAAATGTAAAACCAACCACAAGTTTACTTGAGTGTATCTCCTCACATGTACACATTCCCAGCGTTACTAATTTAACCCTCACAACAACTTTGCAGGTTGCAGGTAGCAGGTAGCCTGTACTGCTGCACACAGTGAGATACATTCTTTGTTAACAATACAGCAAATTTAGAGTCAGGATTGACTCTGGGGGCCTGAAACTTAGAATTGATTGGTGTCCAACTGACCAATGATTCCATTTGGTGACCTGGTATCTTGCTCCCTAAAATGAATCAATGCATTTTGTTAAATTTATATTTTCACATAGTATGTAAATGATTATAACCATTTGTTTTCTTATTCTTTTTATCATTTACCATGTAGTTTTAAAACCCCATGGTACAAGAGTGACTTGAGTGAAAGCTGACTTCTTAGTAATGGGCTTATGAGTTCAACATTCAGAAGAAATACACTTAATATCATGAGGGAAGCTCAAAAGTGATTTTTCCATCATTTGGTGCCAAGAAATGGTTGGTGCCTAGAGCATTTTGACTCAAACTAAGAGCTCCCCCTGTTCGGTTGTTAGGTTTTTACATGTTTGGGAATATCACTGAGGGACGGGGTCCAGAAGACCAGCTCCAAGGCATTCATCCCAGTTTTGGGTGGAGGGTGGGAAAAAAAATCTCTTGTGAAGGCAAGATCCCCTCACAGGAACATTTGCTGTCTTGTTTCTGTGCTGGCCCTGTTGTTACAGATCACGGGTGGGGGCATCATCCATCAAGAACAACAACAAGATGTTGTCTGTAACAAACCAAACTTGACCAGTTGTCATGGACCTTCTGAAGGCCACCTAGATGGATGGGCATGTCCAGGGGCCCCAGGTCTGAGTCACATAGGCAGTGTTACAGAGCCATCATTCAAAACATTACCTGAACATGCTTGGACTTTTTAATGTTTTCCATGTGGGCTCACAAGATACGAGATGGAGTAAAAGATGTTATTAGTGGTTAAAAGCATGACCTCCTGGGCCCGTCTGCCCAGATGCAAGTCCCTCCTGGGCAGCTTCCAAGTTGTGAGACCAGAAGCAATTTGCTCCACCTCCCTTTGTTTCCGTTCCTCACGGTAACACAGGCAACACGGCAGCACCTACTTCCTAGGGTTGCTTTGAGGACTGAAGGAGTTTACAACAGTGCTGAGCACACAGTAAGTGCTGCATGTGTTTGCTGTTCTGAAGATGAAAAAGGAGCATTGGGAAGACACTTGAGTGGGGCTTTTTTTAAGTACATACACATTTAAAAGATGAATGCTGAGAAGATGACAACGCATCAGATAATGAGGGAATAATGCCGTCTCTTTACTCATTTTTAATGTATAATTTATATAATTGTCATAAAGGTAAGAGAACAATCAAAGCAGAGAGAGCAAACGCATTTAGGACCAAGCAAATGAGGAAAAGAGAGGGAGGCTTGAGGAACCTGTCCATGCTCTCTGTGAACTATTAAGAATTGTTCTGTTCTAAGCCGGGTGCAGTGGCCTACACATGTAATCCCAGTACATTGGGAGCTTGAGGCAGGTGAATCACCTGAGGTCAGGAGTTTGAAACGAGCCTAGCCAACACAGTGAAATGCCGTCTCTACTAGAAATACAAAAAATTAGCTGGGCTAATTTTAGTTGCCTGTAATCCCAGCTACTCAGGAGGCTGAGGCAGGAGAATCACTTGAACCTGGGAGGTAGAGGTTGCAGTGAGTCAGGATAGCGCCACTGCACTCCAGCCTGGGCGACAGAGCAAGGCTCCATATCAAACAACAACAACAACAGCAAAACTTTGCTCTTTTGCATGAGTTTTGGTGCCCACTCAGACGGATTTAAACCTCCATGCACAGGACCACAGTTTCCTGCTGGGCTCTCCCACAGAACCTGGCAGAATGTTGATGAGCTAGCAAGGATCAATCACAGTTGATTGATTGTCCCAAGAAGTTAAGCTTGGGAAAAAATATCTGCTTTGGAGAAATGATTGGATCTTTAGGTTACAAATCACTCAATAATGGTTGGATGATTTGCCTGACGGGGACAACAGTTCTCTGTGCCAGCACCTGCAGGATGGGTTTTCTACCTACACTCCAACATCCAGCTGGACGTGTTTGTTTGGTGCAATGTTCAAAGTGTCATCTACATTTTAATCTCAGGGTCTTCACCCTTGCTAGCCTCCCTATTTGATAACCCCTGCCCCATACGATTTGTCTAGCTATCACCTACTTCTATTTAGGCTTCAGAAATGACGTCTCTTCCTTGGAAAAGTCTTGCAGACGCGGTTAGTTCTTTTGGTGAGCAGCTCTTCTATTCTTCCATTTTTTCTGTTTTGTGATACTTCCTGGTAGACTGCATGCCACGATGGCAGAATTGTGCCTGCCCAACGGGGTGTTCTGGGCACAATGTCTGCTGGGCCCAGACATTTCTCTATAGAGCAAGAGAAATGAACCACGGCTTAAGCTATAGTTGTTAAAGAAATAGCAACCATTTCTATTAACTGGGATTGGGGGATGTACGCGCCATTTTTACGGCTTAGGCAATGTTCGCACTATATGTTCCAATATGGTCATGGAGCAGTCTTGTTATTTTCTGGCACTATGATGGTCACAGCCTTCTCCTGTGTTGTTGTTCTGGAAGACGTATATGCCCAAGGCAGAATACCTTGGAGAATACTCAGGCACTGCTGGGACTGCCAGCTCCTAGCAACACCAGGCTCTGGCTGATAGAACCAGGTCAGTTTGCAGACGTCTGGGGCAGCTTTTGTCTTTTCAGAATAAATCATGAGAGGTCTGTCTTCTCTTTCTTATTCAGCTTGTTTTATTTTTTTCTTATCATCAGTCCACCCTGAGCTCCTTAGTAAACCTCAGATCATAATGTTTCTTTGGGTTTTTGTACTAATTTTGTGTGTGTGTGTGTGTGTGTGTGTGTGTGTGTGTAGGCAAGTTTGTTCTGAGTTCTCAATCCACTGACTCAATCAACTGTGGATAAAAAATATTCAGCAAAAAAATTCCACAAAGTTCCAAAAAGCAAAACTTGAATTTACCAAATGGCAAGAACTACACTGAATGTGTATAGATGTAGTGATGCGTAGGCACTGTATCAGGTATTATAAGTAAGAGATGATTTAAAGTATACGGGAGGATGTGCATAGGTTCTATGCAAATACTACATTATTTTTTATCAGGGACTTGGGCATTCCTGGATTTTGGCATTCACAGGGAGTCCTGGAATCAATATCCTGAGGATACCAAGGGATGACCGCCTGTATCTAGAATGTCTTTCCAGATAACTATAGATAGATTGATTCTATTGGTTCTGTTTCTCTGGCAAACCCTGACAAACACAGCCACTGAACTGACAGGGTATAAATGTGGAGTGGAAACTTGGTCAAGAAAGGAGGCCCCGAAACTGGTTGTTCCATCCTAAAGGAAATGAGAGCTGGACAACCAGCTCCTCCTTTGTTGAGCTCTGAGGGAAGACAAAGCCACACCCAGGAAACCCTAGTGATGGTGGTTACGCCAGTTTAATTGAAAGGGCTTAAACACATTAATTTGAGGTTGTCCCTTTTAATTTTTCAGATTTAACAAGCAACAACAAACTATTTTTTTGAAGTCTGAATGACATTATGATTTACAAGAAAATAGAGTCCATTAACACCAATACTTGGAGACCCAGGGAATCACTCCTCTTCATAAACTCATTAGGATGTAAAATTAATTTCTTTGCACATAAGCACCCTAAAGATACCCTGCAATAAAAAGATAAAATTAATTTAGGGAGGCTTGCTGCTACTCTTGAAATTCAGGCAGAGTATATTTCTTTACAACCCTTCTAGAATGTCTCCCCTTAGCTTTGAAAACACTTTGGATGTGCTAGCGTCTGACCCAGAGGAAAGGGGTATGATTGGCTATAGAACCACACAGGATGAACTTGAGAGCATCAGGAATAAAGCTCATCTTGAAATGGTGTAGCTGTGTTTTGTCACTTCCAACACTTAAAACCAGCTGCTAGTTTAAAGTGTAAAAGATGGGATTCCCTTGCATGTCAGCCATGTCATGATGCTTGCACTTCTATTAAATATTAAGCTGGTTGGTGTTGAACTTTACAGAAAAAAAGGAAAACCTGCTTTCTGTAATTAGTGAGACTTTTATCTAAGCTGCTGCTTTTGGCAGCTTGTTTCATCTGAATTTTGGTTCATCAAATTTGCTTTAGCAAAATGTCCTGGCTTTAATAACCAGAAGTAATAAGTTACATTTAGGGAAATGACTGCACATATACTGTGTGTGTGTATATCTATATATGTGTGTGTGTAGTGTATATAGTATTCATTTTTTTATTATTGATTAATCAATGAAGTTCTTAGGAAAATAAAGAGATGGGCATTGTATTACTGCAGCAATACCCAAACGTGATGGAAAGTTTTAGGCTGGACGGACATTTCAGAGACTTCGAATGTAGCTTGCAGTATTTTTCTGGTGTGGTATTTTTGCTTTTAATTTGGAAGGATATCTTTGAAATCCCAGTAGATGTGCAGCACCTCGCTGCTTCCTATATACATGTAATTGAACTTATTTTATTTTCAGGGAAGTCTTAGCCCTACAACCATCTTCATTAATTAAGTGCACCAGGCTCATGGGAGAAATTCACATCACTTTTATAAAAACAGACCAAGTGTCAGGACAAAAGGACTCTAGATTTGTTTCTTAAACCATCCACTCAAGCACTAGCAGGTCTTCCTCATTAAATAACTCCTCTGAGATCATTAAACCACATTTAGCGCTGTCTACGATGTTGAGCAAAAACAAACAAGAATAGGCATTCTGTTGAACACTAAAGCCAAAACCTGTTTAAGTCTTGATTTATATACAATTTTTGCCTAACATATTTCAAATGTCACCGATGCAGCAGTGCTTTCCTGCTAATTGGAGATAATCCCACTTTGAAACAAATATTATATAAGACTGCTTTATGAACTTGCAATTAACTCAAGGCTATGTCTCCCCTCAGAGACTCTGTATATTTAACATGTTTGTTGAAGAACACCCGTTTCGTTTTGTGTATGTGCAGGGTTCTCGTCCTATACCCCAGGGTTTTTGTCTCTGACCTTTCCCAAGTCTGCAGGACAGAGGGTCTGCACCTGTCCTTCACCTTTGTCTCCTTTGGCTGGACTCCCTTCCAGCTTTGATCTGAGGTCCTGCTTCCTGGCTTCAGGACATGAAACAAAATGTCTCCTTGGCTCTGCTCAGTTACGTGACGAGGCAGCTGCACCATCAGCATGAGAACTCCTTCATCCACTGACCTATCTCCAGAGGGCACGGAGGGAAGAATGCGGTGGGTTAACCAAGCTACTAGTTTCCCACACGCCAGGGGAAGTTCCATGACATTTATCATTTCTTGGACTCTGATCACCTCTACCTAAAAATTAATCCAGTATGGTAAAACAAGATGTGTGGTTTCGATACATCTGAAGTCTCTTATTGCTTAAATTAGGGACCACAAGATGTATAATTGAGTTTTATAAGAATTTGAGACATTGAGAAGAACATGGGGGTCTTAGGAAGCTATGACCCAGAGGGTAAAAGGGGCAACTGTCCTCATGCTTCCTGAGAAAGGCAGGACCATGCCTGGATGGGAGGATGAAGCTTGGCAGGGAGCAGCTCTTGAAAGAGAGAGAGTCAACTGAAATCACTCTAAGTCAAGGCCTGAGTGGGGTGTGGCTGTGAGGAGTCCCCGGATGCAGTGAAGAGGCCATGATGCTTTGACGACAGTAGGATTATCAATTTCGACTGGTTTCCTGGGATATGATGTGTTTTCTCCCATTATCATATTTTATTTTTCAATCAAAATTCAATTTTTTTAAGATTTGGGGTAATGTATCTATTAGATGGGTTATTCCAACTACATGAACAAGCATGGCACACCTAAGCACTGGGACGCCACTACATTTCAACACAGTAGACACATACACTGATAATCTCACACAGTTCATCCATACTCTCAGACACTCACTGACACATCACAAACTCACACACATACACGTTCACATTTGTACTCACTCACATATACACTCACACACACATCCGCACAGGCTCAAGCCCTCACACCCATATACTCAGACACATACTCACATGCACACTCAAAATCACCCCCACACACACAAACATTCACACCAATAGCATACTAACACTCTGTGCACATTCATTCACATACCACACACACTCACAGTCAGTAACACACACACTAATATTCATGTAACCCTAATACTATACGAAACACCTTAGACACTCTTTGTCATGTTGTGGTTTGAGAATTATTACCTTATCTATATTATAAAAAAGGAAGTCAAAATGGAGAGAGTAACCCACTGGAGGTCCTGTAGGAAGTCATGGGAGAACCTGTGCCACTCCACCCAACTATACCTTCCCAGAATCCCATGTGCAGACGGTGATACCTAATTGTGTGCTGGTGCATGTGAAATCAGAGAGGGGAACACCAAAGTGTGACTTGCCACCAAATAAAGAAAATACTTCCATGTGAATTTTCATGTTTGGTGCTAGCAGAGCGCCCTGGGTTGTACTTCAGCTGCAGCTAGTAAACAGAGCCTTCTGTGTCCAGCGATTGTATTTGCTAAACTAGCTTTAGCCCAAAGCTGCCTCCTTGCCTATGTTAAGTACAGCCTACAGGTCTCTCCACACATAGTAAATGGAAACCTAACTGGATGTATAAATACAGTAGCCTATTCTTGTGCCCATCACAGGGTGTCAGCCAGTCACAAGCGAACTACTGTTCAAACCAAGATGAAGCCAATGCCATTTGTAGCCAATCCAGCTGTTTCCATAGCTCACTTTCCTGGTTCTGTCCATAAATGCTCTCAGGTCACGCAGAAGCCTGGACTTGCTCTGAACCTTCTCCAGTTCTGTAGGCTGCCCAGTTCACAAATCATTCTTTGCTCAATTAAACTCTGTGAAATTTAACTTGTCTAAAAGTTTTCTTTGAACATATTCAAACAGCACATCACTGGAGTTGAGAGCTGAGTAACATCTGAGAACAGCTAACATCAGCAACTTTGCAAAAGGAAGCCTGATGGCCAGCTCGGAGGTGCCCACAGGACTCACACCTGACAGGTGGGCTCCTGCCTGTTCCACCCCCCAGCATCCTTTTCCTTGATGATCCAGCTTAGAATCCTCGGGTGCACATCCTAGGCACCCAAGTGTCATGGAGTCAATGTGGTCTGCAGCACCATGCAACGCTCACTCCCACTCCACGAGCTGGTGACCTGGATCAATTGCACAGAAGCCCATATTCTGTGCCAATCCTCACAACTTCAAATTAAAGAGGGGAAAATTGACGATTCCCTGGCCATCATTATTTTCAAATCACTTCTGTTTTTTTGTTTTTTGCTTTTTTGTTTTTTTGGTTCCTTTTACAGTTACATTCTGCAGGATATATCCAAGTGATGATAAAAACAAGCAGAGCGCTGTTCTTACACCTATTAACCAGGCTTACCTTTAGAATTCTGAATCTCTTCATCCATCCCCACTGCCTCTCATGACTATCTTTCACCTCTAACTGCTTTTTCAGGGGGGAAGAAAAAATGGCTTCTCCCAGAAGGTGTGTCTTCTAAATCATCGGTTCCATCACCTTGTGAGCATTCAAATATATCAGCTCCATGAGACAAAATGACAGAGTGTCTTCCCAGAGTCCCTGAGATGTCGTCGGTTCTCTGGACACACAAATCCCAGCTCACTGAAGCCTTTGGAGTGAGCTCTGCTGTTGACAGTATCATGGTAGTGCATTCTATGTCCTCTTACTGAGGACAATCACCAAAGGAGGAGCAAGTGCCTGTATTAAGGTCAACAAAGAGTCAGGTGCCTAGGATGCAGCCATCATTGTTCCCTCCCCCAGACTCAGAGAGGGTGAGCAAGTTCCCCAAGGCCACACAGCTGGTAAATGAAATAGCTGTGATCTGATCTCCAGTCCGTGTAACTCCAGTTCTGTTTTCTCCAGCAGTGCTTCCTTGATTCAGATTTCTTCAGTGTAGCAAACACAAGGCCATGACACCATTTCACGAAGAAGCCAAGAAGAAACACATGATAACTGAGAGCACAGGACTTTGCTCAGGCAGACCCTTGCGTTGATGATGAATGACGAGCAGTTGCTCAGAATCACACGATGAACCAGTGGGCAAGGATCGTGGCACACAGTGTTGCCTT
Source organism: Alouatta palliata (assembly GCA_004027835.1). Taxonomy (NCBI): domain Eukaryota; kingdom Metazoa; phylum Chordata; class Mammalia; order Primates; family Atelidae; genus Alouatta; species Alouatta palliata. Next base: position 10,567 of record PVKV010008423.1, on the reverse strand, counting down.
TCTGCTCACATCGGGCCTGCTGGAAAAACAAACCCATTCACTGTTCTTCAGAGAAACAACATTTTGGATAGGATGGAATTCCTTGGTTAAAAGTCACCAGTATTTACAGGCACATTGCCAAATTAATGATAGAATTAGGTAGAAAAAGTAATTGCAAGAATATCTCTCCTTTCAAAAGGTTAAATACTGAACACGTGCATAGAGTGAAAACAATGTGTTCCTGTATAGTTTTGTATATTAAGAAAATAGATATATCACTTGTGAGAATCTCCTGACGCTTTTGTTAATATTTGTAAAAAGTAGGTTTAGTTCAAGGAAAGAAAGTACAGCTTCAGGCAAGGGATGGCAAGCTTGTGGAATTTCTAAGAAATAGAAGAAAATGTGGGTTAGTTTTTCCTATCACTCCGTAGATTTCTGCAGAACGGGCAGTTAAATCCTGGAGGGACCTGAAGGGCCCACCCAATAGGAGCTGGGGGCTCACAGCAGAGGGCGGTTCTCTGAGGCCGTGCCTCCATTCCTCTCATCCAAACAAAGAGTCTTTAAACATGTAAGAAAAAGAGGGTGTTTTTTTTTTTGGTACCATGGAAAAGAGGTCTTTACAGAAGTTGCTATTGTGGCACACTTCTTTAACCATCTGTGGGCAGGACTCTTAGAATAAAGTGTTCCAGCCAATATGATTGGAATTATTTTAAAAACAAAACTGGTAACAATCTTCTTTGCTTGAGTTTGGTTAAGTTTCCTAGAAAGAAATGATCACCATGGGCATATGTAGGGCCACTTTATTTTATGATGACACATCTGCATTCAAAATAAGATTAATTTCTGAAAATTAAATAATTAAAAGTATTTAATTCCTGAGGCAAAGCAAGTCTCTTATGCCTATGAGCCTGTAAAATCAAAGGTTATTTTGTATCTAGTTATTTCCTAGATACAATAGAGGTGTAGGCATTCTCCCATTCACAATGGGAGAAATTGGCCAAAACAAAGGGGCTACAGGCCCATGCAAGTCCAAACTCCAGCACAGCAGTCAAGTCTTAAAGCTCCCATAGAGGCTGTGCTGGAAGAGAAAAAACCTGAGCCAACATTCAGTCCAACCTTATCATTCTAGAATAAAGAAACTAACTCCTAGAGATCTCACATGGTGCAGCAATGCCCTGGGTGTTCTCCCAGCTTGATTATGCATTGCTCACAGCTGCTGAGACCAGAAACTGGAATCCAAAACAGCAAAGCAGGTGTGTGTGAGATGTGTGTTGTAGGCAACAGGTCTGAGTGAGGTTATGAGTGTCACTATGTATTAGTCAGTTTTCACGTGCTGATAAAGACATACCCAAGTTATAAAGAAAAAGAGGTTTAAGGACTTACAGTTTCATATGGCTTGGGAAGTCTCACAATCATGATGGAAGGAAAAAAGGAGCAGGTCACATCTTACATGGATGGCAGCAGGCAAAGAGAGCTCGCACAGGGGAGCACTCATTTTTTAAACCATCGGATTTCATGAGACTTATTCACTATTACGAGAATATCATGGGAAACACACTCCCCAACGATTCAATTACCTCCCACCAAGTTCCTCCAACACATGGGAATTCAACATGAGATCTGGGTAGGGACACAGCCAAACCATATCATTCTGCCACTGGCCCCTCCCAAATCTCAGGTCCTCATATTTCAAAACCAATCATGCCTTCCCAACAGTCCCCAAAATTCTTAACTCATCTCAGCATTAACTCAAAAGTCCATAGTCCAAAGTCTCATCTGACACAAGGCAAGTCCGAGGAGCTGTAAAATCAAAAGCAAGTTAGTTACTTCCTAGATACAATGGAGGTGTAGGCATTGGATAAATACAGCATTCATAATGGGAGAAATTGGCCAAAACAAAGGGGCTATAGGCCTATGAAAGTCCAGATTCCAGTGAAAGCTCCAGAGTGATCTTTCACTCCTTGTCATACACCCAGGTCATGCGATACAAAAGGTGGATTCCCATGGTCTTGGGCAGCTCCACCTCTGTGGCTCTGCAGAATACAGTCTCTCTCTCCCAGCTGCTTTCACAGTCTGGTATTGAATATCTGCAGCTTTTTTCTGCAGTGGTGCAAGCTGTCAGTGGATCTACCATTCTGGGGTCCTGAGAAGAGTAGTCTTTTCACAGCTCTGCTAGGTGGTACCTCTAGGAAATCTGACCCTACATTTCCCTTTTGGACTGCCCTAGCAGAGGTTCTCCATGAGGGCCCCATCCCTGTGGCAAACTTCTGCATGGGCATCCAGGCATTTCCATACCTCTTCTGAAATCTAGGCAATTCTTGACTTCTGTGCATGCACAGGCTCAACATCACATGGAAGCTGCCAAGGCTGGAGTTTCCACCCTCTGAGGCAACAGCCTGAGGTGTACCTTGGTCCCTTTTAGTGACAGAGTGGCTGGGTCACAGGGCATGGAGTCCCTAGACTGCACACAGCAGAGGGACCCTGGGCCCACAAAACTGGTTTTTCTTCTGAGGTCTCCAGGCCTGGTCTGATGGGAGGGGCTGCCACAAAGTTCTCTAACACGCCCTGGAAATGTTTTCCCCATTATCTTGGTGATTAACATTTGGATCCTCATTACCTATGCAAATAGCTGCAGCAAACTTGAATTTCCCCTCAGAAAAATAAAATTTTCTTTTCTATCACATTGTCAGGCTGCAGATTTTTCAAATCTTTATGCTCTGTTTCCCTTTTATAACTGAATACCTTTAACAGCACCCAAGTCACCTCTTGAATGCTTTGCTTCCTGGAAATTTCTTCCACCAGATATCCCTAATTATCTCTCTCAAGTTCAAAGTTCCGCAAATCTCCAGGACAGCAGTAAAATGCCACTGGTCTGTTTGCTAAAACATAACAAAAGGCACCTTTGCTCAAATTTAACCAAGTTCCCCATATCCACCTGAGACCACCTCAGTCTGGATTTTATTGTTCATATCATTATAAGTATTTTGGTCAAAGCCATTCAGCAAGTCTCTAGGGAGTTCCAAACTTTCTCACATTTTCCTGTCTTCTTCTGAGCACTCCAAACTGTTCTAACCTCTGACTGTTACCCAGTTCCAAAGTCACGTCCACATTTTTGGGTATCTTTTCAGCAGCACCCCACTCCTGGTATCAATTTACTGTATTAGTCGGTTTTCACACTGCTAATAAAGACATACCTGAGACTGGGAAATTTTTATAATTTTTCTTTATGAAAAAGAGGTTTCAGGACTTACAGTTCGACATGGCTGGGGAGGCCTCACAATCATGGTGGAAGGCAAAGAGGAGCAAGTCACATCTTACATGGATGGCAGCAGGCAAAGAGAGAGCTTGTGCAGGGAAACTTTTGATTTTAAAATAATCAGATCTCATGAGACTTATTCACTATCATAGAACAGCATGGGAAAGACTCACTTCCATTATTTGTAAAATCCCACCAGGTTCCTCCCACAATATGTGGAAATTCAAGATAAGATTTAGGTGAGGAAATCCAAACCATGTCACAACTATTTGCTGTCTCAGATTTACATTAGATTCCATTACATATTAGATAAATTTTACTGAGCATCTTCCTGGTAGCCTGCTCAGCACCTTAGTTAGAACAAGACAGTTGTCAATGTGCTAGTGTCCACACAGTCCCTGCAGCACTCCAGGTAACAGGCTAGGTCCTAGCGGCTCAGTGGGAAAGAAACAGAATCTTTGTTCACAAGAAGTCCAGTGGGAACAAGTTAAAAAATACTCTCATGCCTGTAATTTTCTGAATTAGATTCTTGATAAATCATAGAGGGTTTTTTTGATACAAAGTTTAAGAAAAATAAAACTAAAAAGAGACTAAGATGGTGGATAGGAGGCAGGACTAGCTTGCAGCGTCTGCTTACACAGACAGAGCAGCTTGTGGAGACTCTCATCATGAACTTTTGCTTCAAGAACCACTGCAGGAACATACCAGGAAAGTGGAGAGAATACACAGACCCTTTGAAGGAACTGGATCATTGCTACAGGCTCTCTGAGATGCCAAAAAAAACTGAGTCTGCTTTCTTTCTCAGTGGGAAGGCTTGTGGTCTGGGGCTAGTTCTCAGCCCTGGTCACCAGCTTCCTGGAAATAGACTTGGTACTGTTTAGGGGCATGATGGGAGTGAGACTGGCCTTTAGGACTGCAGGCTGTGTGGGAGCAGGGTGAGGTCTGTGACTGTCAGCTTTCCCCCACTTCCCTGGTGACCTGTGTGACTTAGCAGATAGCCATATGGAAATGGGAGTTATATTCCCATTCCCCCTGGGAATATAACTCCACTGGACTTGGAATCACATCCCCACCCCCACAGCAGCCACAGCAAGCCTTGCCCAAGGAGAGGCTGAGCTCAAACCCACATACCCCTTCTCCTACCTGGTTTTCTTTCTCTACCCACCCTGGTAGCCAACAACAATGATCATAATCTCTTCAGAGCTGTATGACCCTGCCCACTGCCTGGGAAATCTGAATACTTAACCAGGTGACCCTAGGGCAAGTTTGGGATGAACACCTTTACATGCATAAACTAGGAAACCTAGAGGAGATAGATATATCCTGGCAATACATAACCCTCCTAGATTAAACCAGGAAGATACAGAATCTCTGAACAGGCCAATAACAAGCAGCAAGATTAAAATGGTAATTTTTTTTTTTTTTTTTGTATTTTTAGTAGAGATGGGATTTCACCATGTTGGCCAGGATTAAAACGGTAATAAAAATTCTATAGGGCCACAGGTGATGTGCTCTTGAAGGTGCCACCTCCCAGCTGGAAGCCAACCAACATGAAACCAGATCACTAAACAAACAAAAATACAACCAAGGATCCTCATAGAGTCCAATTCACTCCCCTGCTACCTCCACCAGAGCAGTCACTGGTATTCATGGCTGCAAGACCTGAAGACAGATCACAACACAGGACTCTTTACAGACACTCCCCAGTACCAACTCGGATCCCAGTATGTCTGCTGAGTGGCTAGACCCAGAAGAGTAAAAACAATCACTATAGTTTGGCTCTCAGGAAGCCCCATTGTTAGGGGAAGAGCAAGAACATCACATCAAGGGAGCACCCCATGGACAAAAGAATCTGACCAGCAGTCCTTGAATCCCAAATCTTCTCCCTGACATACTCTACCCAAATGAAAAGGAACTAGAAAAACAATTCTGGCAATACGACAAAACAAGTTCTTTAACACCCCCAAAAGATCAGACAAGTTCACCAGCAATGGATCCAAACCAAGACAAAATCTCTGAATTTCCAGTAAAGGAATTCAAAAAGTTGATGATTAAGCTAATCAAGGAGACACCAGAGAAAGAAGTCCAGTTTGGAGAAATCAAAAACATGAAACATCCATTTCAGTATACGAAAGAAAAATTCTTCAGTGAAATAGATAGCATAAATAAAAAACAATGGAAACTTCTGGAAATCAAGGACACAGAGAAATGTAAAATACACTGGAAAGTCTAAGCAATGGAATTGAACAAAGAGAAGAAAGAACTAAGGGCTCAAGGACAAGGCTTATGAATTAACCAAATAAGTCAAAGACAAAGACAAAATAATTTTTAAAAATGAACAAAGCCTCTAAGAAGTTTGCAACTAGTTAAATATCCAAACCTAAGAATACTTGGTGTTCCTAAGGAATAAGAGAAAACTAAAAGTTTGGAAAATATATCTGAGGGAATAATCAAGAAAATCTTTCCCAGCTTTGCTAGAGATCTAGACATACAAATATAAGAAGTTCAAAGAACACTTGGGAAATTCATTGCAAAAAATCATTGCCTAGGCACATAGTCACCAGGTTATCTAGAGTCAAGACAAAGAAAGAATCTTAAGAGCTGGTGAGGCAAAACTATCAGGTAACCTATAAAGACAAACCTATCAGATTAACAGCAGATTTCTCAGCAGAAAAGCCTACCAGGTAGAAAGAATTGGGGTCGTATTTTTAACCTCCATAAACAAAACAATGATCAGCTAAGAATTTTGTATCCAGTGCAACTAAGCTTCTTAAATGAAGGAAAGATATAGTCTTTTCCAGACAAAAAAATCCTCAGAGAATTCACCATTACCAAAGTGCCACCACAGGAACTACTATTAAAAGAAGCTCTAAATCTGGAAACAAATCCTTGAAAAACACCAAAATAGAATCTCCTTAATGACTGAATCTCACACGACCTATATAACAATAACACAATAAACAAAACCACAATGTATTCAGGCAACAAATAGCACAATCAATAGACAAGTACCTCACATCTCAATACTAACATTGAACATAAAAAATCTAAATGCTTCACCTAAAAGATACAGAATGGCAGAATCAATAAGAATTTATCAACCAAGTTTCTGCTGTCTTCAGGAAACTCACCTAATACATAAACTTCAGGTAAAGTGGTGGAAAAACATATTCCATGCAAATGGACACCAAAAGCAAGCAGGTACACCTGCTATTATATCAGACAAAAATAAAAAATAAAAACTTGAAAGCAAAAGCAATTTAAAAAGACAAAGAGTGACATTGTATAATGATAAAAGGACTAGTCTGAGTGGAAAATATTACACTTCTAAATATATACACACCTGACAGTGGAGCTTCCAAATGTATAAAAACAATTAGAGCTAGACCTAAGAAATTAGACAGACAGAAATACAGTAATAGTGGAGACATCAATACCCCACTAACAGCACTAGACAGGTCATCAAAACAGAAAGGGAATAAAGAAACAATAGACTTAAATTCTACCCCACAGTAAATGGACAATATATATTTACAGAACATTTTACCTAACAACCACAGAACATACATTTTATTTATTAGATATGATAGGTCAAAAATAATTCTCAGTAAATTTAAGAAAATTGAAATTATATCAAATACATTCTCAGACCACAGTGGAATAAAATCGGAAATCAACACCAAAAGGAACCCTGAAAATCATGCAAATACATAGAAATTAAATAACCTGCTCCTGAATGATCATTGAGTCAACAATGAAATCAAGATGGAAACTTAAAAATTCTTTGAACTAAACAACAATAGTGATGTAACCTATCAAAACCTCTGGGATACAGCAAAGGCAGTGCTAAGAGGAAAATTCATAACATTAAATGCCTACATCAAAAAGTCTGAAAGATATAAATAGGCAATCTAAAGTCATACCTCCTGAAGCTGGAGAAACAAGAACAATCCAAACCCAAACCCAGCAGAAGAAAAGAAATAATGAAGGTCAGAGCAGAACTAAATTAAATTGAAACAAAAAGCAATACAAAATATAAATGAAACAAATAGCTGGTTTTTTGAAAAGATAAATAAAATTGAAAGTCCGTTAGTGAGATTAACCAATACAAGAAGAAAGAAGATCCAAATAAGCTCAATTAGAAAGAAAACGGGAAATACTACAACTAATACCACAGAAATACAGATCATTCAAGGCTACTATGAACACCTTTACACGCATAAACTAGGAAACCTAGAGGACATGGATAAATTCCTGGAAATACATAACCCTCCTAGATTAAACTAGGAAAATACAGAATCTCTGAACAGGTCAATAACAAGTAGCAAGATTGAAATGATAATAAAAAATTGCCAACAACAACAACAAAAAAAATCCAGTACCAGATGCATTCGCAACTGAATTCTATCATTCAAAAAAGAACTGGTACCAACACTATTGATACTATTCCAAAAGATAGAGAAAGAGGGACTACTCCCTAAATCATTCTATGAAGCCAATATCTCCCTAATACCAAAACCAGGGAAGGATATAACAAAATAAGAAATCTACAGACCAATATCCCTGATAAACATAGATGCAAGAATCCTCAACAAACTACCAGCAAACCAAATCCAACAGCATATCAAAAGGATAATCCACGATGTTCTGGTGGGTTTCATGTCAGGAAGGGAGGGATGGTTTAACATAGCTAAGTCAATAAATGTGATACACCATATAAACAGAAATAAAAACAAAAATCACATGATCATCTCAATAGATGTAGAAAAAGCATTTGACAAAATCCAGCCTCTCTTTATGATTAAAACTCTCAGCATAATTGGCATAGAAGGGACATACCTTATGGTAATATCTGTGACAAACTCACAGGTAACATTATACTGAATGGGGAAATGTTGAAATCATTCCCCCTGATAACTAGAACAAGACAAGTATGCCCACTTTCACCACTTCTATTTAATATAGTACTGGAAGTCCTAGCCAGAGCAATCAGACAAGAGAAAGAAATAAAGGGCATCCAACTCAGTAAAGAGGAAGTCATATTGTCACTGTTTACTAATGATATAATCATATACCTAGGAAACTCTGAAATACAATTTAAAAACTCCTAGAACTGGTAAATGAATTCAGCAAAGTTTCAGGATACAAAATTAATTAATGTATACAAATCAGTACATCCGCTATAAACCAAAAACAACCAACCTGATAATCAAATTAAGAACTCAACCCCTTTTGCAATAGCTACAAAAATAAAATAAAATAAAATAAAATACTTAGGAATATTCCTAAGGGCATGAAAGATCTCTACAAGGAAAACTACAAGACACTGCTGAAAGAAATCATAGATGACACAAACAAATGGAAACATATGTCATGTTCATGGATGGGTATAATTAATACTGTGAAAATGACCACACTGCCAAAAGCAATTTACAAATTCAGTGCAATTCCCATCAAAATATCACCATCATTCTTCACAGAATTAGAAAGAAAAATTCATATGGAACCAACAAAGAGCCCATGTAGCCAAAGCAAGACTAAGCAAAAAGAGCAAATCTGGAGACATCACATTACCTGACTTCAAACTATACTATAAGGCCATAGTCACCAAAATGGTATGGTACTGGTATAAAAATAGGCACATAGACCAATGGAACAGAATAGAGAACCCAGAAGTAAACCCAAAAATCACAGCCAACTGATCTTTGACAAAGCAAACAAAGACATAAAGTGGGGAAAGGACACCCTATTCAACAAATGGTGCTGAGATAATTGGCAAGCCACATGTAGAAGAATGAAATTTGATCCTCATCTCTCATCTTATACAAAAATCAACTCAAGATGGATAAAGGAAATCTAAGACCTGACATCATGAAAATTCTAGAAGATAGCACTGGAAGAACTCTTCTAGACACTGACTTAGGCAAAGACTTCGTGACCAAGAACCAAAAGGAACTGCAACAAAAACAAAGATAAATAGATGAGACTTAATTAAACTACAAAGCTTCTGCACAGCAAAAGAAATAATCAGCAGAGTTAACAGACAACCCAGACAGTGGGAGAAAATTTTCACAATCTATGCATCCAAGAAAGGACTAATATTCAGAATCTACAAAGAACTTAAACAAATCATCAAGAAAAAAAAAATCCCATCAAAAAGTAAGCTAAGGACATGAATAGAAAATTCTCAAAAGAAGATATACAAACGACCAACAAGTATATGGAAAAATGCTCAACATCACTAATTATCTGGGAAATGCAAATTAAAACCACAATGTGATACCACCTCACTCCTGCAAGAATGTCCATAACTTAAAATATCAAAAAGTAATAGATGCTAGTAGAGATATGGTAAAATTACACTGTTGGTGAGAATGTAAACTAGCACAACCACTAAGGAAAACAGTGTGGAGCTTTCTTAAAGAATTAAAAGTAGATCAACTGTTTGATCCAGCAATCCCACTAACAAGCATCTACCCAGAGGAAAAGAAATCATTACACAAAAGGGATACTTGCACACACATGTTTACAGCAGCACAATTTACAATTGCAAAAATATGGAACCAGCCAAAATGCCCATCAGTCAATGAGTGGATAAAGAAAATGTGATACACACACCATCAAATATGGAATACTACTCAGCTATAAAGTGGAATAAAATAATGGCATTTGAAACAATCTGGATGAAATTGGAGACTATTAGTCTAAGTGAAGTAACTCAGATGGAAAACCAAACATTGTATGGTCTCACTCATACGTGGGAGCTAAGCTATGAGGGTGCAAAAGCATAAGAATGTTACATTGGACTTTGGGGATTCAGGGGAAAAGATGGGAGGTGACAAGGAATAAAAGACTACACATTGGGCAGTGTACACTGCTTGGGTGCACCAAAATCTCAGAAATCACTCCTAAGGAACTTATTCTTGTGACCAAATACCACCTGTTCTCCAAAAATCTATTGAAATAAAAAATAAGTTTTTAAAAAACAAATCAATAAGAAATATTAAAAAAAAAAAAAACTTATGCATTCTTGTAATGCCTTTCAACTCAACAATTCAATAGAATAATTCTGTTGGGTGACTTTGCCCTGAACTGTTCTCTTCGGCAGTAGTGATCGTAGCTCTACCACTTTATGCTAATGGTGAAAACCTTACTCCTATCTCATCTACCCTGAACTCTTACTCCTATCTCATCTACCCTGAACTCTTACTCCTATCTCATCTACCCTGAACTCTTACTCCTATCTCATCTACCCTGAACTCTTACTCCTATCTCATCTACCCTGAACTCTTACTCCTATCTCATCTACCCTGAACTCTTACTCCTATCTCA